>SJYC01071743.1:0-47717 GCA_006408675.1 Madoqua kirkii
TTACCCTCACTGACTCAGAAAATAACTCTCTGTTTATTTCTCATGCTTTTAGACAATCAACCATGCTTAAATATGGAGATGGACAGTGGTACTAACACCCAGTGCACCCAACAAATGTACATGATTAGTCTTTTACCAGGGTTTCCCAGCTGGCGCTAGTGGTAAAGAACCCGCCTGCCAGTGCAGGAGACATGAGAGATGAGGGTATGACCCCTGGGTTGGGAAGATCCCCTGGAGTAATGGCAAACCACTCCAGTATTCTTGCCTGGAGAATCCCATGGACAAAAGAGTCCAGCAGGCTACAGTTCAAGGGGTCCCCAAGATCGGACACGAAGCAGCACATAAGCACAATCCTTTGCTATGTATGATTTTCAGCATCTAAGAGATGAAGCAGTTGCAGACTCCAGCAACTCCGTGTTATAACTAAAATTTGATTTTTCCCTTTCTCCTCATCATTGCAGATTTGTGTCAGAAATCCTAGTTTCTTTTGACCAGTGATTCAGTGGACAATCACTTGGTGCCTTTAAACCTCAATGTCTTCATTTGTAAAATGGAGATAATTAAACAGACATAGCACAGTGTTTCATTAAACTTTAATTAAGCACAAAACAACTGGATCCCACTAATGAATGCAACAACTACAAAGGACATTTGATTCTTTCGATGAGCTAGACTCACTGCAGCAATTTATTCATTCGCCATCACCAGCCACCCTCTTTTTCTGGACTTCAGAACTTAACACCCAGATGTCTTCAGCAAACCAGACTCAGTTGGGTTGCATCTTCAGAAGAGCCACAGGCTTCTGCAGCCATACCACCCTGAACACGCCCGCTCTCGTCTGATCTCAGAAGCTAAGCAGGGTCGAAAGAAGCACCGGAGTAGCAGGGGCCGTGCTGGTTCAGAGGCCTGGGCCCTTGACTCTACTGTTAGCTTCACTTCCTCCAGCTGTCAGATGAGAAAAAGACTTCCCCTTCCATACAGGGAACCAGACGCAAAGTACTCAGCCAGGAGAATGCTTCTGAAAGGGTCGCTATCATGAAAGGCACTCTGTCTGGGGCTTCCCTGCTGGTTCAGTGGTGAAGAATCGGCCTGTCAACGCAGGGGACATGGGCTCGATCCCTGGTCTGGGAAGATCCCACGTGCTGCAGAGCAACCCCATAACAAGCCTGTGCTCCGGAGCTCGGGGGCCGCAGCTCCTGATGCCCACGTGCCCTAGGGCCTGTGCCCCACAACAGGGGGAGCCACGGCAACGAGAAGCCCACACAGCGCAGCAAGAGGGGAGCCCCAGCTCTCAGCAACTGGAGGAAAGCGCTCGCAGCAATGAAGACCCGGCACAGCCAGGAAATCAGTAATATGGAGCACTGTTCCACCAGCCCCAGCCAGCCCTGGGGGTGGGTGGAGGACCTTCCAGGAAGAGACCTTACAGGCCCCTATGGGGCATGTCTTCCCCTGAGCGGGGAGCCCCATGCTGGGCCAAAGGGTCCCAGAGAACGCCCCTCCCCACCTTCCCTATGGACGCTCCAGGCCCCTGCCTGGAGCCTTCTATTGGCTGAAGGCACTATGTTTCCAGAAAGGGGTAACTCATCAACAGCGTATTAACTGACTCACTAGAAAAGAGTCTGATGCTGAGAAAGATTGAGGGCAGGAGGAGAAGGGAACAACAGAGGATGCGATGGCTGGGTGGCATCATCGACTCAACGGACATGAGTTTGGGTGGACTCCGGAAGTTGGTGAGGGACAGGGAGGCCTGGCGTGCTGCAGCCCACAGGGTCGCAGAGTCAGACACGACTGAGTGACTGAACTGAGCTGAATTGTTTACATGCATTATTTTTATAACATTTAATAGACAGGGTCCTGGGAAAGTAGAACAAAGTAGGTGTTTTCAAGGACCAAGGGGAGAGAATTCTGAGATGGGTGATGACATGGGACCAGGGGGATGAAGAACCATCGGAGAGGAACCCAGGGCAGGAGGGAGTTGAAGGTCCCTGAGTGCTCCTGGGGAGGAGGGAGAAGCTGTGGAAAGAGTTTGAGGTGCTCCAGAAGTTGGGAGTTTTGTTAAGGACTGGCCTTGTCAGACAAGAGAGCCGAGACACAGGTCTCTACCTGCACATCCTTGTCAAGCGGAAGAGATGGGATACTGACGTCTGCTCTGACGTGCCCGTCAAGCTCCATGGGCTCCAGGAGGGGCCCTCAGACACCTCCTGACTTCCTGACTCTCATCTAGGTCCATAGCCACCAGGTGTTCCTGGAACTTTCCGATGTGTATCAGTGTGATCCCCAGTCAGGACTGCACACTTACAGAAATGAAGTCAGTGGAGGTTTGCCTTTGGGAGAACACCCTGCTCCCATGCCTTCGGACTTGGCCTGCAGACATGCCCAGCTGTGACCACCAACCCCCCGCGTGGATCAAACATTTCCTCTCCCCAGAAGCCAAAACACTAGCAGGGTCAATACCACCTGGCGGAGAAGGAAGACTCCTTTATTCTGCCGTCTCATGTTCATGACAGACTCTTCATCTTTTCATTTCTTTTCCACCCCTTGGCCTTAAAGAGAGAGAGAAAGCATGTGATTCACCGAGAGTATGCACGAATGTCCCGCGTCGTGAAGCTCGGCCCTGTACGTGCGCCCAAAGACAGCCAAGCCCTACTGCACGAAACAGAGGAAACCAAGATTTATTTACTCATAATTGCATTTCTATTACATCACTTACCCAATATGTTTGTCTTGCTCAACTGTAACACATCCAGGGAGTGGAAAAACCCACAGGATATATAGCAAAGTGCCGGGCATGACAAGGTGAATTAAGTAAGCATAATTTACCAGTTCTAATAAAATCACTTTTATTTATGGGTGAGTGCTAATGTGTTCTGACATGCTCCTAATTTCTATTTTGTTATTTATGAAATAGAAACCTGACAATTCACTAAATCACCATGAGCCATTCCTTTTCAAATCGGTTCCATTTGCTGGATACAAATTATTTTTTATTTAAGAGCTGCACTTGGCTTCAACAGTTCAAAGTTTGCCATAAGGAGTGACTAAGTCAGATGATTGCCTAATGACATCTATGAAGGAGTCCCCACCAGAATATGAGTCCTCCCCAAGGGACAGTGGGGTCTGAGGTCCCAGCCTCTGTCCCTCCAGCAGCTCAAGAGCTTACTAAGGAGGTCCTGTACCAGTCAGAGTCTCCAGCATCCTATCTGCAGGGCGGCAATGGAGATGCAGACACAGAACAGTCTTGTGGGCCTGGTAGGGAAAGAGAGGGTGGAGTGAATGGAGAGAATAGCTTGGAAGCAACTGCATTACCGTGTGGGAAACAGATGGCCAGTGGGAATTGACTGTATAAAGCAGGGAGCTGAAAGCCAGTGCTCTGTGACAACTTAGAGGGGTGGGAAGGGGTGGGGGGGGAGGGAGGCTCCGGAGGGAGGGGGCATGTGTGTACCTGTGGACGATGCATGTGGGTGAATGGCAGAAACCAACACAGCTTTTTGCAAAGTAATTAGCCTCCTATTAAAATAAATAAATTTTTTTAAAAAAAAGAAACCAACAGTGTTGTAAAGCAACTATCCCCCAATTAAAAATGAATTTTAAAAAGAAATAGAAGAAAACAAGCAAGCAAAAAGCCAGAACACTGAACCCTTCAGGCAAGGTTTATTTTCAGATGGATGAATTGCAAAGGTGAGGAGAGAGCGTGGGGATCGGAGAAGGCAGGGGCCCAGGGATGGTACCAGTTGAGGAACAGGTTGGCAGGCCCCAGAAGGAGAGGAACGCAGAAGGTCAGCTTTCCTGGAGAGGAGCGGCTTCTTTTAGCCAGGAGATACTGCTGGACAACCCCTACACACACACCCAGGGAGAAAGCCAAAGGAATGGGGACCCCGGCCTGCCCTCTTCCCACCATCCCTGACCTTCTGCCAGGGTTTTGCGCTGAAAACAAGCAGCAGATAACCAGTTCAGTTCAGCTCAGTCGCTCAGTCGTGTCCGACTCCTTGCGACCCATGAACCGCAGCATGCCAGGCTTCCCTGTCCATTACAACTCCCAGAGTTTGCTCAAACTCATGTCCATCGAGTCGGTGATGCCATCCAACCATCTCATCCTCTGTCATCCCCTTCTCCTCTTGCCCTCTATCTTTCCCAGCATCAAGGTCTTTTCCAGTGAGTCAGTTCTTTGCATCAGGTGGCCAGAGTATTGGAGTCTCGGCTTCAACATCTGGACTGATCTTCTTCAGGATGGACTGGTTGGATCTCCTTGCAGTCCAGGGACTCTCAACAGACTTCTCCAGCACCACAGTTCAGGGAAACAGTGAAAAGATACTGGGCAGGCGAGGTGGTGGAGGGAGACTCCCTCCCAGGACCCACGAGGAACGACCCCAAATCAGCCTCACAGAGCTCAGGGCGGAAGGAAGAGCCCTGGGCTGGGAACCATGTGATCCGAACTTTCACTTAGTGGCTGGACCCGGAAGAAATGAACTGCTGTTTACAATCCTCATCGCTTCCGATGCGGATGGACCCGGGGCGTGTTTTTCGATGTCCCGTCTCGGACCGACAGCCACCTTTCACACGTCAACAAGAGTTAGATTCAGTTCCCTCTGCCCTGTTTCAGTCTCCTTCAGGACAGAAGGGCCCTGTCCCACCTCCCCCGTGTTCCCTGGAGGTGCCTCCCAGGCAGAACTTCATCTCCGTAAATACTGGCTCACTGAGTGAGGGGTGAGGAAGGGTCTCATTCAAAGTAACGGCAACAAGAGCAAATCATGAACTCTGTTAAAGGAGGAGCAGTGTTACTGCTTTTTACACCGTGGAGTAAGGGAAGCCAACATCAGTGCTAGTTGGGACTCAGAGGCTTTTCCAACCTACTTTTTACTCCAGTCTTCTTGGGCTTCCCCAGTGGCTAAACTGGTAAAGAATCTCCCTGCAACTCAGGAGACCTAGGTTCGATCCCTGGGTTGGGAAGATCCTCTGGAGAAGGGAAAGGCTACCTCCTCCAGTATTCTGGTCTGGAGAATTCCATGGACTAGTCCATGGGGTTGCAAAGAGTCGCACGAGATTGACCGACTTTCACTTCACTGGGAAGAGGTAAGTGTTTTGTTGTTGCTTTTTAAAGTAATGAATGGGCACTTTACAAGTACCAAAGGGAAAGCTTGAGAGATTTAAAGTGGACTTCTTAATTTAATTTCTGAAGAAGACTAAGCCTTGCCTTTACGTTCTCAATTTGGGTATTAACTGGTTTTTTAATACACTCTTTTTCAAAGGAATAAAGAGAACCCTCAATCTATCTCTTAAAGGATGGACTTCAAATTAGAGGAGTCTGCAGGAGAGAGGAACAGACTTCCTTCCAAAAGGGATTTAAAGCAGTAGCCCTGAACCAAGGTGATTTTTTACTGTCATCTTTAACATGAGGAATTAAGCCAAATGGTGAAGAAAAGAGTTTTTATAATCAGCTTTACTCCACAAAATTACTAGGAAGGAGGAGTTCTGTGAGCAGAATAAAAATTGGAATTCAGCTCAAGACAGAAGATTTGACAATGATGATAAATATAGTCAAAGTGTAAGAAACTCCAGAGTTCAAACCTCGTTCCCCCTCCCAGACACATGAGGTCTCCCTGAGACCCCCTTCCCCTCCTTGCATGTTTTATCAGAGCGAAACAAAGACAGTGCCTGCCAGTTATTTATTTCAGCCCATCATCTCTTTTCCCACAGACAAGAAAATCTTCCAACCTCTCTCTTCCGATATTATGCAACTTTTTCTCCCTTGATCGAAGAGACAGATGGAGCTCAAGCTGATTTATGTCCATCTCCTCTGGACATTCAAGATGGAAAGCAAGCCCGTTAAAATAGCAGACTGTGGCAGCTGCATTGGGAAAACAGCTGCAATTTTCCATTAAATGTCCGGATAGAATCATATAAAGTTAGAGGTGCACGGATCCTTAGACACCGTCTCATAAGACTATGCACCAGGAGCACGAAAGGGGCATTTCAAGCGCCCGAAGTCTCTGCCAATACCGTTTGCTTTACGGCTTCATCTCCTAGCACTGTCCCTGGAGGTCACTGTCCTGCCACAATCTGTGACCCTGTTTCTATTCCAGGTGACAGATTTGTAGAGTTCTGCAAAGCTTGGATCATTTTTGTGTTGACCCTCACTCTATGAGTCATCCAGAACTATAACCTTGTCTCAAGTGTCCGTGGGATTCAAGGCAGGTATTTCCTGCCAACGAAGCGTCTTTGATTCTCTAAGCTGGCTCAGGATAGACTGGACAACCCATGATCTAGTCTTTGTCTTTCCCATAGCTCTTCTCTCTCTTCCTTGTTTTAATATTGATGATTCAAGGTGACCGAGTCTCTGTCAGCCTCTCCTACTGTCTCCTTCCATGGCAGAAAAACAAAATACGTGTAAATCCCTGTGTGGTTGGCACTCCAGCCCAGGGTGACTCAGGTCACCCTAAAGGATGATAAGAGGCTGATGAAGCAGCCCGCCGGAGGAATTCTTATACAAGTACTAAAGAGAGTCCTAGCACAGAATGCATCTTGAGAAGAAAGTCCAGATTCTCAAGCAGAGTTTGCAAATAGCGGGCAATGCCAGAGATGGAGAAGAGGAATTCAATCACAGTGCCATGTCTGTCTCTTGGGGTGTTTACCCCAGCCCTGATTAACATATTAACATGGCAGCAACCTGGGATGAGCCGGTTGCCATGGACACTGAGTGAGACTCAGAAGAGGCACCATGTCTGCAGAATCAGTTCCAGCAACTTCGGCCATGAGAGGACCATGCCCTTGGGGCAGACACAAGCCTCTTGACCTCTTCCAGTAGTGGCAAGAGCAAGGCCATAAAGTGTCCGTGACTCAGGTGCCGATTTGGCGATGGCAACCATGGGGGGGACCACCCCCTTGAGCCTGCAAGGGAGCAGGAAAAGGAGAAATGCCTAGTGACTTTCGACAGCCAAGGAAAACACTTGGTAAAATATATAGATTTCCAAGGCGGTCTAAGTGAACCTTTTTGTCATGTTTCTTAGACTGGGAAACATGCCTCTTTGGGGAAACTTTTTGTCTCTATGTGATTTTTTTTTTTTCAGCTAAAGCCGCCTTTTGAATAGTTTCAAAGCTAAAGTTACATTTGTTGTTCATAATACCAATAGTTCATCATCTATAAACTCTGGATTCCCAGATGGCACAATGGTAAAGAATCCACCTGCCAATGCAGGAGACATAAGAGACGTGAGTTCAATCCCTGGGTCGGGAAGATCCCCTGGAGGAGGAAATGGCAACCTGCTCCAGGATTCCTGCCTGGGAAGTGCCATGGACAGAGAGCTGGAGTGGGAGCTTCGCAAAGAGCCGGACACGACTGAGCGTGCAAGCAAATAGTTCATCATCTGTAAGGGGACGTATGCCGCTCGTGCCTGACTCTTCGCAGCCCTGTAGGCCTGACAGGCTCCTTGGTGCAGGGCATTTTTCAGGCAAGGCTACTGGAGTAGCCTGTGAGTCAGCTGAGGCTGGCTTCAGTCTCTCACTTGGGTTCAGTTCTGTTCCACTCGTCTCCACACTCTCTTTGGACCACACCCTTCTCATGATGGATCCCAGGAGGGCAAGAGGCCAAGCCAGACCACACTAGCACCTCTAAGAGAACAAATCGCATCAAATTCATCAAAATTTCATTGGCCAAAGAAAGCAGTTGAGCCTGAGGACTCTGGGGCCAAGAAATACACCCTCCCGACTCTACATGCTGTGAAATCACTTGCCAGAGGGAGAGAATAAAGAAAGGAGGATGAGAAGGCAATCCAGCACCAAAGACTTAATCAACAGTTACTACCGCAATGGAAATGGGAAATCACCTTTTCCCCTCACTCCTTTGCTCTAAAGCTGTTTGCTAACTTGGCTGGGAACTTATTCACATTCAGCACCTGGCTCGGTATAGAGCTAGCTGAACGAATGTTTGTTGGGTAAATGCAAGCATCAGCAGGCACTGCCGTACCTGATTTTATTTCCTCCAGGGTTGCTTTTTTTCCCCATTTGGCTTCCTTATTTCAAAAAATACCCTTATTTCAAGCTTCACCCTAACTTTGGTCTTCCTACCCTGGGGAAAAAATAAAGAACATTATTTCCACTTAACGTCTAGATAATATTCAAGGTCAGATTCCAAGTGGCCTTGTTTCTGCTTTTCAAATTCATAATCCCCTTTTGCTTTATAATATCAAGAAAAGTCTATCGAAAGGCTTCATTGATCTCAGCTGACTCTCAGCTCTCTTCTTAGGAAACCAAGCCATGGAGATGAGCATTGTTGGATGGATTCTCAAGACCTAGGCACACCATGAAATGCACAGGAAACCAATCAGCCCAGCAATGGCCCTCCAACACCAAAGATTCTCACCGTCTCCATGGGGGTACCAGAGGAAGTAGCAGAGAAGACAAGCCTCTCTAAAGCAGATAGACGGCATCTCTCCTCACAAGCCACCTAGTTCCTGCTTACAGAAAAGAAGACGGATCCAGGGAAAGACAGAAAATCTTCATCTGCTCTTTCGCTAAGTGATTTATTACATCTCAGTGATACGTTTGTATGGTATCAACTGCCTTCACATCTTGTCCTGTTAATGTCAAACCAAGGCAGGGCTTGCCTCTGCTCATCAGGCACAGGGGAGATGATTGCTTCGGACTTGTCTGAGCACAGAGAGGAACCAAGGTGATCAGACAGAAACCTGGGGCTGCCACCAGTGCCACGGGAAGGCATGTCACTCACCAGTGATTCTGCAGTCAAGGGTCCCCACCGTCCCCTGAAAGATGCCCAGCAATACGCGCAACCTTGTGAGATGTCTCACTTCTGAACACAACTCAACTCGATTAAGCAGTGATTACTCTAAGTGCATGGTTTTGTTACTCGTGTTCCCAATATGTGGCACGTGTTTGTTCTGGGATCCCAGAAAGCTGGGAAAAGAGGGGGAGGGGGAGGGGGCACAAAGGAGAGCGAACACTCAGACACAGCAGTGTCCAGCCTTTGCGTTGTGAAGCCAGCAGCCCCTGGTGATCGGGTCACCTTCCGAAGGCCTGTCTTCTGGAGCCTGTTCTCTCCCTCCGGGTCACAGGGTTTTCTAACCCAGTCTCTTTTTCTCTAGTACAGTTGCTGTTGGGTTGCTAAGTCATGTCCAACTCTTTTGAGACCCCATGGATTGTAGCCCACCAGGCTCTTCTGTCCATGGGATTCTCCAAGGAAGAATACTAGAGTGGGTAGCCATTCCCTTCTCCAGGGGATCTTCTTGACCCAGGGATCAAACCCACATCTCCTGCACTGGCAGGCAGGTTCTTCACCTCTATTCTGGACTCAGGGTCAGGTCAGTTCAGTCACTCAGTCGTATCTGACTCTTTCTGACCCAGTGGACTACAGCACAACAGGCTTCCCTGTCCATCACTAACTCCCGGAGATTACTCAAACTCATGTCCATCCAGTCAGTGATGCCATCCAACCATCTCATCCTCTGTCATCCCCTTTTCCTCCTGCCTTCAATCTTTCCCAGTATCAGGGTCTTTTCCAGTGAGTCAGTTCTTTGCATCAGGTAGCCAAAGTACTGGAGTTTCAGCTTCAGCATCGGTCCTTCCAATGAATATTCAGGACTGATTTCCTTTGGGATGGACTGATTTTATCTCCTTGCAGTCCAAGGGACTCTCAAGAGTCTTCTCCAACACCACAGTTCAAAAGCATCAATTCTTTGGTGCTCAGCCTTCTTCATAGTCCAGTTCTCACATCCATATGTAACTACTGGGAAAACCATAGCTTTGACCAAACAGACCTTTGTTAGCAAAGTACAGTCTCTGCTTTTTAATATGCTGTCTACGTTGGTTACAGCTTTTCTTCCAAGGAGCAAACATCTTTTAATTTCATGGGTGTAGTCACCATCTGCAATGATTCTGGAGCCTCCCAAAAAATAAAGTCTGTGTTTCCATTGTTTCCCATCTATTTGCCATGAACTGATGGGACCAGAGGCCATGATCTTCGTTTTCTGAATGCTGAGCTTTAAGCCAACTTTTTCACTCTCCTCTTTCATTCTCCTCTCCAACTTTTCACTCTCCTCTCATCATGAGACTCTTTAGTTCTTCACTTTCTGCCATAAGCGTGGTGTCACCTGCATATCTGAGGTGATTGATATTTCTCCCAGCAATCTTGATTCCAGCTTGTGCTTCTTCCAGCCCAGTGTTTCTCATGATGTACTCTGCATAGAAGTTAAACAAGCAGGGTGACAATATACAGCCTTGACGGACTCCTTTTTCTATTTGGAACCAGTCTGTTGTTCCATGTCCAGTTCTGACTGTTGCTTCCTGACCTGCATACAGATTTGTCAGGAGACAGGTCAGGTGATCTGGTATTCCATTCTCACATCCATATGTAACTACTGGGAAAACCATAGCTTTGACCAAACAGACCTTTGTTAGCAAAGTACAGTCTCTGCTTTTTAATATGCTGTCTACGTTGGTTACAGCTTTTCTTCCAAGGAGCAAACATCTTTTAATTTCATGGGTGTAGTCACCATCTGCAATGATTCTGGAGCCTCCCAAAAAATAAAGTCTGTGTTTCCATTGTTTCCCATCTATTTGCCATGAACTGATGGGACCAGAGGCCATGATCTTCGTTTTCTGAATGCTGAGCTTTAAGCCAACTTTTTCACTCTCCTCTTTCATTCTCCTCTCCAACTTTTCACTCTCCTCTCATCATGAGACTCTTTAGTTCTTCACTTTCTGCCATAAGCGTGGTGTCACCTGCATATCTGAGGTGATTGATATTTCTCCCAGCAATCTTGATTCCAGCTTGTGCTTCTTCCAGCCCAGTGTTTCTCATGATGTACTCTGCATAGAAGTTAAACAAGCAGGGTGACAATATACAGCCTTGACGGACTCCTTTTTCTATTTGGAACCAGTCTGTTGTTCCATGTCCAGTTCTGACTGTTGCTTCCTGACCTGCATACAGATTTGTCAGGAGACAGGTCAGGTGATCTGGTATTCCCATCTCTTTAAGAATTTTCCAGTTTGTTGTGATCCGCACAGTCAAAGGCTTTGGCATAGTCCATGAAGCAGAAGTAGATGTTTTTCTGGAACTCTCATGCTTTCTCTATAATCTAACAGATGTTGTCAATTTGATCTCTGGTTACTCTGCCTTTTCTAAATCCAGCTTGAAAATACGGAAGTTCATAGTTCGCATACCGTTGAAGCCTGGCTTGGAGAATTTTGAGCATTACTTTATTAGCATGTGAGATGAGTACAGTTGTGGGGTAGTTTGAGCATTCTTTGGCATTGCCTTTCTTTGGGATTGGAATGAAAACTGACCTTTTCCAATCCTGTGGCCACTGCTGAGTTTTCCAAATTTACTGGCATATTGAGTGCAGCACTTTCACAGTATCATCTTTCAGGATTTGAAATAGCTCAACTGGAATGCCATCACCTCCACTAGCTTTGTTCGTAGTGATGCTTTCTAAGGCCCACTTGACTTCACATTCCAGGATGTCTGGCTCTAGGTGAGTGATCACATCATCATGATTATCTGGGTCAGGAAGATCTTTTTTGTATAGTTCTTCTTTGTATTCTTGCCACCTCTTCTTAATAACTTCTGCTTCTGTTAGGTCCATACCATTTCTGTCCTTTATTGTGCTCATCTTTGCATGAAATATTCCCTTGGTATCTCCAATTTCCTTGAAGAGATTGCTAGTCTTTCCCATTCTGTTCCTTTCCTCTATTTCTGTGCACTGATCACTGAGGAAGGCTTTCTTATCTCTCCTTGCTATTCTTTGGAACTCTGCATTCAGATTACTTATATCTTTCCTTTCCTCCTCTGCCTTTTGCATCTTTTCTTTTCTCAGCAATTGTAAGGCCTTGTCAGACAACCATTTTGCCTTTTTTTGTATTTCTTTTTCTTGGGGATGGTCTTGATCACTGCCTTCTATACAATGTCACGAACCTCCCTCCATAGTTCTTCAAGCACTCTGTCTATCAGATCTAGGCCCTTGAATCTATTTGTCACTTCCACTGTATAATCAAGGAATTTGATTTAGGTCATACCTGAGTGGTCTTTTAATTTCATGGCTGCAATCACCATCTGCAGTGATTTTGGAGCCCAAAAAATAAAGTCGGACACTGTTTCCACTGTTTCTCCATCTATTTCCCATGAAGTGAAGGGACTGGATGCCTTGATCTTCATTTTCTGAATGTTGAGCTTTAAGCCAACTTTTTCACTCAGGTCCATCTAGTCAAGGCTATAGTTTTTCAAGTAGTCATGTATGGATGTGAGAAAGCTGAGCACCAAAGAATTGATGCTTTTGAACTGTGGTGTTGGAGAAGACTCTTGAGAGTCCCTTGGACTGCAAGGAGATCCAACCTCCATTCTGAAGGAGATCAGCCCTGCCTGGGATTTCTTTGGAAGGAATGATGCGAAAGCTGAAACTCCAGTACTTTGGCCACCTCATGCGAAGAGTTGACTCATTGGAAAAGACTTTGATGTTGGGAGGGATTGGGGGCAGGAGGAGAAGGGGATGACAGAGGATGAGATGGCTGTATGGCATCACGGACTTGATGAACATAAATCTGAGTGAACTCCGGGAGTTGGTGTTGGACAGGGAGTCCTGGCATGATGCAATTCATGGGGTCGCAAAGAGTCGGACACAAATGAGCGACTAAACTGAACTGAACTGAACTGAGTGGTCTAGTGGTTTTCCCTACTTGCTTCGATTTAAGTCTGAATTTTGCAGTAAAGAGCTGAGCCACAGTCAGCTCCTGGTCTTGTTTTTGCTGACTGTATTATATTCTTTGGCCGAATATAATCGATCTGATTTTGGTATTGACTATCTGGTTATGTCCATGTGTAGAGTCTTCTCTTGTGTTGTTGGAAGACGGTGCTTGCTATGACCAGTGCATTTTCTTGGCAAAACTCTGTTAGCCGTTGCCCTGCTTCATTTTGGACTCTAAGGCCAAATTTGCCTGTTACTCCAGATATCTCTTGACTTCCTACCTTTGCATTCCAGTCCCCTATAATGAAAAGGACATCTTTTGGGGGTGTTAGTTCCAGAAGGTCTTACAGGTCTTCATAGAACCGTTCAGCTTCAGCCTCTTCAGCACTAGTGGTCGGGGCATATCACTCACTGTGATATTGAATGGTTTGCCTTGGAAATGAACACAGATAATTCTGTTGTTTTTGAGACTGTGCCCAAGGACTGCACCTTGCACTCAAACAGGTATCCCAACTTTTGACCTGAAAAAGTTTGTGGTCAGAAAAGCAAATTGTAATGCCCCACACACATACACACACACACAGGTGGGGGAGCCAGAGGGATGCTTTCACCTGGTGAAGGAGCAGGTGGGAAAATGGATCCTGGTTTCAGACGCAGGGAACGATGAGAGACTTGCCGAGGAAACAGGATGACATGCAATCTGTGCACTTCTGACCTCCACAAACTATTCTGCCCATTTGTGACGCACTCTAACTCACAGGGCCTTTGGCTTCACCACCGTCTCTCTGAAATAGCCTTCTGTGGTCCAGCCCCTGCTAAGACTACCATGGCAACCCATGGCTGACCTTCCTGCCCCGATGATGGCTCATGTTCCCTCCACAGCAGGCCTTTCCATCTTCATTTGTTGCCAGAGGAAATGCATTTCACCTGCAGAAGAGTCATCGATTAGTGAAAGGTGGATTTGGGGCTGGCATTTAAGAATTGTGCAGGCATTTTAAACTGTGACTAACAAACATCTAATTGAGAAATTATGAAACCCACGTGGCATAACAAAGCATAATTATGGCCTCTGAACCCTCTCTGACTGTCATCTCCAAGGAAAAATAAGTCCAAACCAACAAAACATCCATAACAGTGAACGAAATCACAGACAGACAGGCCCTGCTCTGAGGGTGTTGCCGTGCACACAGGTGCTGCTGAAACAATCATTCAGGACCACTTGTCCAAAAAGGACTTCATTTCCTTCTTTTCGACAATTAACTCCACGATGAGCTCCCATTCTTCTGAAACGCTATGATTTACAATTTGATTCGGCCATTCTTGCTGGGTTCTGCCCCAGGATAATTTCTAAGGCCTGTGATGTGACTCAGGACCCAGGCAGAGACAGTCATCACCTGCCCAGGTGGGCCCCTGTCCCTGCCTGTGTGGTCCTCTCTTTTTTTAGCCAAAGGCTAAAATTCAAATCTTAACTGTGGAAACTCATTTCAAGTCCAGTGCTTGGTTTATTTTTACATTCCTTTCTCCACTGCTCGGCTTTAATTTGGTTTTTCCATTGTTTAGTGTGAAAGCTTAAAGCGGCTCCTTATTTGGATATTTGATGGTATTATCTTTCCTCTCTTGATTTGAAATCAGTAATCCTTACTCCTTGTTCACAAAGGTAACACTCACTTCGGTGAGTTTCTTCTGCTTAGGTCTCCTGCTGTGATTATCTTCCAAACTTCTTCACTAGCTGATGCTCAGGTAGATGCTGAGCTTTTGACTGTGTTTATTCTGAAGCCTCACAGCTACTTCTTGGTGGCAAGTGCATCACTCCCCCACTCACCGAGCACCTCCTGGGGTCAGACATGGAGCCAGGGGCTTTGCATGGGTCACTGCTCATCTTCACACCCAGTCCAGCAGATGTCGTCACCCTTGCCTAGCGGATGAGAACCACGTGGCCCAAGAATTTAGTCACCTCACCTGGGATCCTACAACTACTGATGGCAAAGCCAGGATTCACATCCAGCTCATCTGACTTCAGGCTCCTTGCTCCTCCTGCCATGCGAGAGGCCCACTCCAGCACACGGCACTGTCCAAAGGAAGCTCTACCGCAAGAGCATCATTCACCCGAGAGGACCTTCAGCACTTATGAAGCCACTGATTCGTCTTTAATGCGCAACTTAGCTCTAAAGTTTGATGGACATTCCTCTTGGCACCAGTTTAGAAACGTTTCACAAGGGAACAATCGCCAATAACCGTTCTGTCTTAGGGCTAGGAAATTGTAATTTTTTCATCTTCAGAGTCCTTCCCTCTCAAACTCCAATCATTCTTCATGGATGTCAGAAGTTTATGCCAGGTCTCACATGAAAAAAAAATTCTAGAAAGTTATATGGAATCATTTCTTAAAGAGGACAAAATTCTAAAAGAATATCTGGTAACAACACTAAATAAGATCTAGTCACTTACTAGATTTGATTTTTTTTTTTGAAGATGTTTCTTTTTAAGTTTTTGATGTGGACCATTTCAAAAGTGTGTGTTTGATTTGTTACAATATTCCTTTTGTTTTATGTTTTGGTTTTTTGGCCATGAGGCGCATGTGATCTTAGCTCCCCAGCTGGGGATCAAACCTGCACCTCTTTGCACTAGAAGATGAAGTCCCAACCCTGGGCCGCCAGAGAAGTCTCCTGTAAGCTCTTCAGTGTGTGATATGGTGTTCTTATTTATGGGTAAAGCTTTGCTTGCTAGCAGATCTCCAGAACCACCTCGTTTGCATAACTGACATTTTACACCTGCTGATTAGCCATATCTCATTTCTGTCTTTGCTCAGCCCCTGGCAACCACCATTCTAGCCTTTGATCGTATGAGTTTGACTCTGTTGGACCTCATGGAAGTGGAAGCAGGCAGCACATGCCGTCTGTGACTGGCTCATTTCTCTTGGCATCTGTGTCCTCTGCCTTGTCACGCGTTGCAGGGTTTCCTTTTTTAAGCCTGAATAATGCTCCATTGCTGAATACATCACTGTTTCGTCCACTCACCTGTCAGTGGACATTTAGGCCGCTTCCACACCCCAGCTACTGGGACTCACGCGGCAATGTAATTGGGAGTTCGAGCGGATAGGTGAGGAAAAGAAACAGATCAGGGACATATATCTGAGCTCACACATTTTCATACGACAGGAGGGAGAATATATCTTATACAAACCAATATTTTTAAAAGTTCGACTCACATGTATTTTCCCAAGGATTTTTGGTGTTTTTTTTTTCATTTTTCTTGGAGTATAGTTGATTTACAATGTTGAGTTAGCTTCAAGGGTACAGCAAAGTGACTTGTCCATAAACATATATCCATTCTTTTTTAGATTCTTCTCTCATATAGCCATTACAGAGTACTGAGTAGAGTTCCCTGTGGTCTACAGTAGGTCCTTAGTAGTTATCTATTTTATAAATGGCAGTATGTATGTCAATCCCAATCTCTCAGTTTCTTTCTCTCCCCCTCTTATCCCATGATAACCAGAAGTTTGTTTTCTACATCTGTGACTCTATTTCTGTTTTGTAGGTAAGTTCATTTGTATCCCTTTTTTTTTTAGATTCCATGTAAGTGATATCATATATCTCTTTCTCTGTCTGATTTACTTCACTCAGTATGATACTCTCTAGGTCCATCCTTGTTACTGAAAATGGCATTATTTCACCCTTTTTACAGCTGAGTAGTATTCCACTGCACATATGTACTGCATTTTCTGTTTCCATCTGTTCCTCGGTTGATGTACATTCAGGTTAGCATTCCAAGTATTTAAACACAGAAAAAACTAAAATGTCTACCAATCAATCAGAATAGAAACGCATCTCCAAGGACACACAGAAATATATGGAGAGACAGACAGAGATGCCAGAGGCTACCAACCCATGACCTGTTCACTGGGAGGATGTATTTTCAGTCACTCTGTTCCCTACTCAGAGACATATTTACTGATGGCAAGGGCCCCCACTTTAGGTGGTATTAGCGCAATGAACAGACATTGCTTGAGTTTGGCCAAGGGAGCGATGTTGTCAGCACTCTCCCACTCCATCTTCAATTTCTTCGGGTACAAAGACACTATCATGAACTTCCCTTAATAAACAAAACATTAAGCTGAGGTTAGAAGTGTCCAAACGGTTTCCTGAGGAGTCACGAGGAACAGCTTCCTGGACATATTCACACTTTAAAATGTAGGTCGTCCTTCCTGAGGTTGACAAACTGACCCTTTGACCTTGTTGAACGTTTTACATACAAACTACAGAATCTGACCAACACTGCCCTGCTTTGCCAGCTGAGATCTGGAGTTAACCTCCTAGGAAAGGTGAAAGCCAGTTTCCAAGACCAGAGCGTAGCCCCTGCACAGACACTTCTGTTTCTGTGAGCTGGAGGTCCCCCTGGATTCAGTCCCCCTGGTGCTTCCCCGGGGAGAAAGCGCTGGTGGTGGACAGCCCATGGGACTGGAGTCAAACAGGAGGAAGAGCCTGGAAGAGCAGGGTCCATCTTCCTTCCCCCCATCAGTACTTTCCAGTTACTGATGCAGATGAAATGTCACCTGCCACATCAGCCAGCAGTCAACCGAAAATGCAGCCATCAAGCCAGCAGCCACTGCCGGCCGTCCCCAGATGCGCACCCTGGGGGACTCAGGATGGGGAAAAAGAGGGCACTGGCCCCAGACAACTAACGTGCATCTCAAAGGAAGGGTTTCAGCAAGCCCAGACTCCTGCATCTTTCTATACATAGACATGGAGCAACAGGCAGGCTCCAGACAGGAAAAGGTGCACAACAAGGCTGCATACTGTCACCCTTCTCATCTAACTTATACGCAGAGTCCATCACGAGAAACGCTGGGCTGGAGGAAGCACAAGCTGGAATCAAGACTGCAGGGAGAAAGGTCAGAAACCTCAGATATGCAGATGACACCACCCTTATGGCAGAAAGTGAAGAGAAATTAAAGAGCCTCTTGATGAAAGTGAAAGAGGAGAGTGAAAAAGTTGGCTTATAGCTCAACATTCAGAAAACGAAGATCATGGCATCCGGTCCCATCACCTTCTGGCAAATAGATGGGGAAATAGTGGAAAGAATGGCTGACCTTATTTTGAGGGCTCCAAAATCACTGCAGATGGTGATTGCAGCCACGAAATGAAAAGACACTTTTCTTTGGAAGAAAAGTTATGACCAATCTAGACAGCATATTAAAAAGCAAAGACATTGCTTTGTCAACAAAGGTCTGTCTAGTCAAGGCTATGGTTTTTCCAATAATGCATTGCCACGTGGATTTTTTTTACTGTTGGCATCACCTGGGAAGCCCCTGGTCTTCTTTAGCAGTAATCATTTGATATTCCCACTTCTGATTTTTGTTGCAACATCTCCCTCCATCCTGGTTCCCCCTTTCAGAGCAGCTCCTCAGAGCTATCTGAGAGGCCACATCCCGGGCTTAAGTCATCAGTTTTGTCCACCAAATAAAGGATAATTCTCAACTTTTATTTAGGCTGTGCATATTTCTTCAGTTGACACTGAGAGCTCACTGATGAAGCATAGATGTGATTCTTAGAATCCCAGACCCAACATCATCAAACAGAGCACAGAGGAGGAGGTCATGGAGCTAAGTGCAGACAGCCAATAATGAGCACAGGAATTCAATCGCAGCAGGGAGAAAAAAGCAATGTGGAAACCAGTGGGAGGTAAATGGAGGTGTTCTTTGCCGATCAGATCGCGTAGGTAACAGGTCAATGAAGAAGCCTCTCCTCTGAGGCAGAGGTCCTGGACCACTGGTCCTGACTTGCATCCTGCATCCTATCTTGTATCTTTCTGCATCGTTGAAACCCAAGCACCAACCTGCACTTTCACAGGCGAAACCATTGACCTAGACAGCCCTCCATTCCGCTCTGCTGCACTGAAACTCAGACATTTTCTTCCTGACCTCCCATTGCTTAGAGACTTTACTTCAGAAAACTTATAATTGAAAATCCTTTCTCTGCCCTTTGGAGATGTAAATCTTTTTAGAAGCCTCTTATCAGTTTTACAACCCATGAATGTCTTTTTCAAGGACCCCGGAGCCATCCCTCTGAAATGCACACACCAGGGGAGAGGGAACCCATTCTCAGTCCCTGTGGAAGGGTGAGACCTGGCTTCAAGTTGTAAAATTATCTTCTGTTAAACAGTTAGGAGGAGGTTTACTTTTCCCCTGGGGAAGCCACTTAGCCAACACAGATGGTCGACAGCCCTCCCCAGCACTGGAAAACTCCTCCACCCTCTGTTTCCATGAATCCAAGTATCCAGACTTGGTTCATTCTCCCTTCATTGTGTGTGCGCTCAGTCATGTCTGACTCTTTGTGACCCCATGGACTGTAGCCTGCCAGGCTCTTCTGTCCATGGAATTCTCCAGGTAAGAACAGTGGAGTGTGTTGCCATTTCCTCCTCCAGGGAGTCTTCCCAACCCAGCGATCAAACCTGAGTCCCGTGCACTGGCAGATGGATTCTTTACCACTGAGCCACACGGGGAGCCCTCTCCCGGCATTGCCCTCAAACAAACACATAGGAATAAAGTCAGTTTCTGTCTGCTCATCTCATCCAGGGCAGTGTTTAGCAGCATGCTGAGAGCTTCTTAGAATGAAAGAAACTGCTAGTGGTCCTCACAGTGAAATATTTTGCAGAATGTCATTTTAATCTGACTCCCAAAGTGTTCACTAAAATAAAAACAAAGGGATTAAAACTAATATATGGTAATTTTTTATGAATATGGAAAGGTTTCTCTCGTGGCAGAATGTACAAACATTACAGGAAGCATCTTGCCACGAAATAGTGGCTTCATAAAATCCTTGTGTTGCAGGAAGGGGAACCCCTTCCAGGGCCCGAAACTGGGCTCTTGTCTAACGCTCAGAAGTGGATTGTCCGAGGAGACACATGCGCTGACAAAGCAAGAGATTTTATTGGGAAAGGGCGTCCGGGCGGAGAGCAGCAGGGTGAGGGAACCCAGGAGAACAGCCCTGCCACGTGGCTCGCCGTCTCGGGCTTTATGATGATGGGATTAGTTTCAGGGTTGTCTTTAGCCAATCCTTCTGACTCAGAGTCCTTCCTGGTGGTGAACCCCTTGTTCAGCCAAGATGGATGCCAGAGAAGAGGATTCTGGGATGTGGTCAGACATGTGATGTCTCCTTTTGAAGAGACATCCTTTCCCGAACTCTTCCAGTTGGCGGAGGCCTATTCTGTGTTCCTTACCAGAACCTCCTGTCGTAAAACAATTCATGCACATGGTTACCGTGGTGCCTGGCCAGGGTGCGCGGTTTCAACCAGTGCGCCGCCCCTAACAGTTAACACAGTTGTGAAAGTGTTACTGCTAACTTGAATTACCTGCCTGCAGTTATTATGGAAGGAGCCAGAATCTGGCATATAAATGTGAACGTGAAACTCTGCTTTGCTAGTCATGGAGATTTGGATCCCAGGACCTGGGTTAGGAACTCAATCAGCATATTGACATAATGTGATTGTCTCAGACTTCATATATTGTTAAATAACGTTCTACATAGTTTTAAAGTTGCCTACAATATTTATCGTTGAATTGAGGACATATATAAAACCTTAACAAACAATCAAAAAGTGAAGGCAACATTCCCAAGCGGCTCCCACAAGGAGCAAGAGAAGAATGAATTTTGAACGAACAGGCTCTTATGAGAAAGCAAGTTGCTTGGCATTCACACAGAAGCCGCTAATACAGATTCTTATGTAACATTTATCACACTTGTCTTTTTTTCCAGTGCCCCAGGTGGATTTTCTATTTGAACAAAACAAACTCTACAGTCATAACATAATAATAACCTGCAGTGCTGCTCAAAACAAAACCTTACATGTAAGCACTTTTTAAAAAATGTATCACAGAATATATTCAAAGTCAAATATGTAACCATCAGAGGGGATTCAAATTCCTTAATACAAACCCAGGGAAGCAGGTCATCCTAAAGTGCTTAATCTACAGAATGGGTTGTGATATCCTTTGAAAACCCTAATAAGCTATAGCTCAAAAGCAAACAAATGAAAGGGAAGCAACTCAGGGCAGTTTTTATCATCCATCCTTTTAAAGATTTCACCAGCTTTGTTGAGACAGAGTTGATACACAACATTGTGTAAGTTTAAGGTGTACTGTTGTGTTGGTTGATATATTTATTTATTACAAATTCATGACCAACAGGATTAGCTAACACCTGCATCTCGTGACATAATTACCATTTCTTTTCTGGGGTGAAGACATTTGCCATCTCCTGTCTTGACAACCTTCTTTTCACTTAATTATTGGAGTATAATCATTTTACAGTGCTGTGTTAGTTTTTGCCGTACAACAACATGAATCAACTATTTGTAGACACACACCCCTTCCCTCTTAGCTCCTTCCCGCCAGCCCCACCCCACCCCTCTAGGTCATGAAGGGGCCCCGAGCTGAGCTCTCTGGGCTTTCGGCAGCTTCCCACCAGCTGCCTCGTTTACACCTGGTGGTGTATATATGACAGGGCCACTCTCTCAATCCGTCCCACCTTCTCCTTACCTCTCTGTGTCCACAAGTCCCTTCTTTACACCTGCATCTCTATTCGCCCTGCAATCAGGTTCATCAGGACCATTTTTCTACATTCCATATATATGTGTGTGTGTGTTAACATGCAGTATTTGGTTTTCTCTTGCTGACTTACTTCGCTCTGTGTGACAGACTCTAGGTCCATCCACATCAACAACTTTCAAGTCTATGATACAGTGTTATTACCTGTCATCACCACACTGTACATTAGACCCTCCCTCACTTACCGTTGAAGGTTTGTACCCTTTGAACAGCAACAGCCTATTTCCCAACTTCCAGCCCCTGGTCGCCATCACTCTGAGTTCAGCTTTTTTGGACATTCCAGGTACAAGCTATATCTTACAGTATTTGCTTTTCTCTGTCTGACTTATCTCATTAGCATAATACCCTCAAGGCTGGGGTGATGAAAATATTTTACAGCTTGATTACATTAGTGATTCCAAACTATGTACATCTTTCCAAAGCAATAGAACTGTTCACCTTTAAAAAAATGAATTTTACTGTAAAGAAATTATGCCTCAATATACCTGAATTGTATAAATGTATGCTATTGTTGTGGCTCAGCTGGTAAAGAATCTGTCTGCAATGCAGTAGACCTGGGACGATCCCCTGGAGAAGGGAAAGGCTCCCCACTCCAGTATTCCAGCCTAGAGAATTCCATGGACTGTATAGTCCCTGGGGTCGCAAGGAGTCAGACACGACTGGGTGACTTACTTTCACTTCACCTCACTCCATGCTGTTGTTATCAGGGTGACCTCCTTCCAGAAATGTGCGGTCACGCAGCCGCAAATCGGCGCTTGCCGTCACACTTACTATCTACCTCTACAGTGATTCAGTACATATATATACACACACATATGTATATATATGTTCTTTTTCAGATTCTTTCCCCTTAAAGGTTATTTTCTCCTTGAACTTAAGATCAGTAATTTAAAACTAAAGGGCTTCTCAGGTGGCGTGGTTGGTCAAGAATCTGCTTGCCAGTGTAGATATATAAGAGACAAGGATTCACTCCCTGAATCAGGAAGATCCCCTGGAGGAGGGCACGGCAACCCACTCCAGTATTCTGGCCTGGAGAATCCCTTGGGCAGAGGAGCCTGGCGGGCTACAGTCTATGGGGTCACAAAGAGTCAGGCATGACTCAACACCCACACACAATCTAAAAATAAAAGAAGATGTTTTACCTGTTCCTTAAATTTCTGTATTCTAGAAAAATAACCTGACATTTTATAATATTTTACACTGAGTAACAGGAAAGGCTCACCAAAACTTCTGAAAACAGAAACAGGGGGCCTGATTGTGTATTAATTAAGAAAGACTAAAAGGAAGAGGAGAAATTGTGTAAGAACACAGAAGTCTCTGGTTATGGAAAATCCCCGCCTTGACTCTCTGGGACATCAGAAGGCACCTGTCCATGGTTGCTTAGCAAACCTGGCCTTTGTAGGTTCCTCTCAGTTGAGAGGAGAGTTTGAAGATCTCTTTGCCTGCTGATGGCTAACCTAGACTCATTTTAAAATAATGCAGTCCGCCACTGACATACAATAACGCTTCCATACTCACTTACTGTTTCCATTTATATGAAAAAGTCCACCAACTTTTCAAGAAGCCTGGCTCAAAAGTTTATTTTAGTTTGACCTGTACACACTACTCACACTCAGAAATTCTGACGTCTTGGACCATCCCTAGCTTGACAATTTAAAAGCAAGGCTTTCATCCCCGCTATACCTTTTGGGGTTACTTGCAATTGAGAACTGAGGCCAACACACTCTCCTGCCCATGTCATAAGACTGAATACACCAATGGATAGTGACCAGGCCACCATGACCTCAGAACTCTGGCCCACAGGCTCTGCGGCAACCAGCCTGGAAAGCCAAACCTCAGCCTCTGCAGCCATTGGGCCAGACAGTCAGCATCGGTGGGAGACCCCCATCTTCATGCTTTCTGCCCCTCTCCAGCCCTGCGCCAACAAGAGAAAGCCAAGTATGCCCCCAAACCAATGATATAAAATGCCATGTCTTTCTGGTTTGCCAGCTTCCAGCTTTCCTGGGCCAACAGCCTCCAATCAGAGCATACCTGAAGCCTTCCCTTTTTTTCCTATAAGACTTCCTTTGAGGGCATCCCTGGTGGTCCAGTGGCTAAGAATCTGCCTGCCAGCGCAGGGGACATCTGGTCTGGGAAGATCCCATTTGCCGCAGGGCAACTCAGCCCATGCACTCCACCTACTGAGCCAGTGCGCCTGAGTTCCTGCTCTGCAAAAAGGGAAGCCAGCAGGATGAGAAGCCCATGCTGCAACTAGAGAAAGGCCGATGCAGCAATGGCGATGGAATCAGGGCAGCCAGAAGTGAACAAGGAACTAAATAAATCTCAGAAAACGTCCTTTGTGTCTCAGCAAACAGTGACAGCAGTTGGCTCTGTTGCTACTGCAAACTCTGAATAAATAGCCTCCAGTCACTCTGATTTGGGTGTCCTTTGCCTATTTCTATAATGTAGAAGTTCATCTTCTCCTGGTTTGATTTGTCAAACACGGTCATCATTCTCAGAGAACCATGGTGATATACACGCTTCTGGGAAAAGACGTATTTCCCCATTCTGTCTTAAGTAACTTTCGGATGAGGCAAAAATCACTTATTTTCCAGAGGCAAGTATTTTCTGGAAAAATAGCAAAGACAGTGAACCAACTAGATAGCCTCCTTGTTAAAACTAACAGCTGGCTCATCAATATTCACACCAAGAACTCCACCCTGCTGGGCCCACCTACCTGAAGCAATCATAGACTCTGTCTAATATCAGCTGCCCTTCTTGCAAGAACCCTTTTAAATCACTCAACCCGGACCCCAACCCCACGAACAGACCCCCAGATTCCCTCTTCTCAGACACTACCAGATTCTGTCAAGGCAGTATTCTCCCTAACTGCAGTTTTGTTTTGCTAGTTTGATGCATTTGATAGCTCGGTTAGTAAAGAATCCACCTGCAATGAAGAAGACCCAGTTCAATTCCTGGGTCAGGAAGATCCGCTGGAGAAGGGATAGGCTACCCACTGCAGTATTCTTGGGCTTCCCTTGTGGCTCAGCTGGTAAAGAATCTGCCTGCAATGCAGGAGACTTGGGTTCAGTCCCTGGGTTTGGAAGATCCCCTGGAGAAGAGAAAGTCTACACATTCCAGTATTCTGGCCTGGAGAATTCCATGGACTGTGTAGTCCACGGGGTTGCAAAGAGTCAGACATGAATGAGCGACTTTCACTTTCACGGTGGCCTCTTAGGAAATCGACAGCTGATAATCTTGGAGATTTTGCCAAAATCCAACTGAGACCATCTCACTGCCCTGACTCCACAATCCCCACTCAGAGCAGCACACCCCTCTGAGGACCCAGAGCCACACACACAGGTCTGAGCTGTGACTTCTCTCTGTCAAGCTCCCAAATGCTGAGTTTCCTTTGTCCTCCAGGCACCAGCATTCTGCCCTCTTGAGGAATCCTTTGATTATCTGGTCCAATTTGTACCTTCTCGTCTTTGGCAGAATCATGTCTTTTTTCTGTTCTTATCTCTGTTTTCCCTCTGTTCTTGTCACTTTCTATTTGAAATCTATAAGATGAAATTTACAAGCCAGAGAATGGGCCTCGAGCTGGTGAATCTTTCTTTGCTATTGGCTCCAAGCCTGGTACAGTGTTATTGAAAAGCTTTTCTAGATGAACAGGGTCATTTATACCAGTCTATAGGCATTAGAGGTATTGGACTATAGTTTTCTTTTTATTGTAAGGTCTTTGTCTAGTTTTCATATCAGGGTAATCCTGACCACATAAAATTAGTGGGGAGTGTTCTAGCCTCTTCTATTTTTTTGGAAGAGTTTGTAAAGAACTGGCATTAATTTCATAATGCTTTATAGAATTTGGATACTGTACTTTTGGGGTGGGAAGCTTTAAATTGCTAATTTAATCTTTGTATTTGCTATAGGTCTTTTCAGATTTTCTTTTAATTCTTCTGAGTCAGTTTGGCAATCTGTGTCTTTCTGGAAATTTTTCTATTTCATCTAAGTCATCTAACGTTGGCATATAATTTATCCCCCTGCTATTCTTTTTCTTTCTACAAGGTCAGTAGCAATGCCCCCTCTTCAGCCCTGGCTTTACTAGTTTGAATCATCTCTTTTTTTTTCTCAGTTAATCTAACTCAAGATTTGTCCATTTTCTTGATCTTTTCAAAAGACCAACTTTGCTTTTGTTGGTTTTCTGTTTTTCTCTGGTTTATTTTATTATTCTCCACTCTGATTATTATTATCTTCTTCCTCCTGCTTATTTGGACCTAGTTTGCCCTTCTTCTGTAAGTGTCTTAGGTTGGAAAGTTAGGCTAAAACATAAGAGCTTTCCTTTCCAACGTGGAAATTTACGGCTCCAAATTCCTAAGGATTGCTTTAATACCTTGTTTGGATACGCTGTGCTTTGGTTTCACTTCTCTCAAAGTATTTTCTAATTTCCTTGGCATGTCTTCTTCGACCCATTGGTTATTTAAGACTATGTTTTCATTTCTACATGCATATCAATCTCCTTAAACCCCCTTCTGTGACTAATTACTATGAGTTAGTCATGGGTTAGCCCAGGACTGTAGTAGAGTTGATTCTTGAACAATATGGGTTTGAACAGCGTGGGTCCACTGACAGGTGAGCATTATTCAGTAGCAAATACTGCAGCGCCACACAGCCCATGGTTGGCTGAATCCACAAGCGCAGGAACTGGATACAGAGGGGCAGCTCTAAGTTATACTTGGGTTAACCCCCCCGCACATTGTTCAAAGCTCAACTGTAGTTTTATTTCTGGTTCTAGATTGTGATCTCTGGTAAGAACACTTAGAGAAACACTGCGAAGGACTCACATAATAAATCCAGTCTTACCACCCACAGGCATGAGTACCCTTCACTCACCATTCTCCTAAGCAACTCCTGCATAATCTCACACCTGGAAAATTGATTTTAAGATGCATCTGAGAAAGATGGTCCTCGAAGCCTGAGAGATACAATCTTACCCTGTTACGTAGCACAGCAGAAAAATATCTCGAGGGTTCAATCCTTGAATATACACTTGCCCTTCACCAACCCCACCCTCCAACAAACAGACAAGACAGTTTATAGTAACTGAAAACTTGTCCCGTATGGAAACCTCAAGCTGGAAATTGGTCAGAATTTTCTAAAAGCAGATATTCATCGGAAGAAAACAGCTTCCATCAAAAACTTCCACATCAAGTGGACATCAGCACAAAGTAGACAGATTCAACCAAGATCCAGTGAATGAGCTGCAGAGAATTTGAATCATTCATTCTCATACTTTAATTCAATGCCTTTGCTTTGCTTTTCTCTGAGTTTACTGTAAGATTATGGACCATTAGGAGATGCTTTTCGTCTGTTAACTATGCTACTTGTAAGATCCTTGTCATTAATACATGATTTTGCATCTTTTGCTTCTCCTTGATACAAACCCAGTTTGGAAATAAAATGTATCAATAATTTAGCCAAAATACATAATCAAACAACCTCTTGGTTTATCTTCACTTTTCTTTCTTTGTCACCAGCTTCCTTTGCTACTACTTTCTTTTAATGTCAGTTGGGTTCCTTGGTAATTGGATTCAAACACTCCTGAGATTGCCAGCAACACAACCGGATGGACAGCCAAAACTCTAAAATCGTTTATCACACAGTACGTAGAAAAAGAGCTTCCTGTAGCCTTCCGTGCCTTTCATAGGCTATGCCTTTGTGGTTGAACTTTAACAAAAAGACAGTCTGTGAAGGAGCACAGGAACAGTTGCTGTCTACTTAGAGGCTGCTCCCGCCCACAGAGCTTAAGGGAGGAGGATTACTCAGGCTCCACTCCAAGTTCTTTTGTTTCACATCTGTCTGATGATCTCTAGTCCCCAAATCCTTACCTGGCAAGAACCACACTTGGTGGGTGGCTTTAAAACGTGGCCATCCTGTAAATAGCACCATAGCTTCAGGTATGTTTTGGTTGAAACACATCATCATATTCCTAATGAATGGTTTTGGATTTGCATCACAAAAGCCTATTGACTCTGACCTGTAAACCACATGAGAGTCTGTTTTCTCTGTACTCTGCTTCCTGCCTGCAGGATCATCGTCTCGAGAGGACGTCCATGAAAATAAACACATAGCATTTCGATACGGGCTGGCCGACTGAGACGGAACGCATCCTACCATATGGCGAGAACGAGATTTTGCATCTGCAGGTATCTTGGATTTTTTTACTGGAAAAAACGTCTGGAAAAGAGTGGTTTGGGAAATTAGGTGATTTAGTTAATACCCTCATGGCGCTCTTTGGTTTGGGGATGAGACCTCTTTGGGGGGTTAACTGGGGCATTTTGTTCAGACGTGGGCTCTGAACCATGGCCCTTCTCACAGGGCTGGTTTGGGCCATGATCTCAAGTGTGTGGTTACTGTTGCCACCACACAGCCACTGTGCCACCAAAGGATCCAACAGGGGTCTCCTAACAAAAGCCAAGGAACTCTGACCCTTATAGACGTCAGGGCAGGGACCTCCCTGATGGTCCAGGGTTCAGACTCCACCTTCTAATGCAAGGGGTTGCAGGTTTGATCCCTGGTCAAGGAAGTAAGACCCCACATACCTCACCACGTGGCCAAAAAACCAACACATAAAACAGAAGCAATATTCTAACGAAATTCAATTAACATTTTAGAAATGATCCACATAAAAATTTATTTTTTAAAAATTTAGAACAACTCATGTCATAAACTCTACCTGTGAGCACGACACGGCAGACAGTGGTACAGATCAGGCTTGGTCACGTCCCCAGACGATAACAGTCCATCCTCTCGCTGGGCTGGAGAATCGCCAGGAGGGAAGAGGGAAGAACTGAAACCAACATTTTATTGCTGTGCCAAACAATTCTGAGAAAAACTCTGGGAGAAAAATGCTTTCTAGTTGCTTGCTCAACAACATAGTCAAGTCTGGCAAAAATCGTCTCAGATACTTGCTTCAAGGATAGAAATATTTCTCTGTAAACCAACTAAAAAAAGCTGACTTCTCAAGATTTACTTCTTGCTCATTAACACTGTCTCCAAAACCTTCACCTCGTGCTCACCAATCTAAAGCTATTACAATATAAAATTTCCCTATTAGCAATCAATACCCTGCATGTGCGTGTGTTAGTTGCTCCATTCCAACTCTTTGGGACCCCATGGGCTGTAGCCTCCCCAGACTCCTCCGTCCATGGAATTCTGCAAGCAAGAATACCATTTCCTACTCCAGGGGATTTTCCCAACCCAGGGATCAAACCCATGTCTCCTGCATTGCAGGCAGATTCTTTACCACTGAGCCACCAGGGAATTCTAGTTGACTATATTAGTCAGGGTTCTCCAGAGAAGGAGAACCAGTAAGAAATGGAAGATAGACAGATAGATAGATGATAGATAGATGGGTAGACAGACAGACAGATTTCATATTATATAAAATATGTTCTTAATAATATAGATTTGCTATAAGAAATTGGTTCACATGATTATGGAAGCTGAGAAGTCCCTTCATCTGATGTCCTCAAGCTGGAGCCTCAGGAGGGATAATTCAGTCAGAGTCCAAAAACCTGAGAACCTGAAGGGTTGATGGTGTATTGAGTTGGCCAAAAGAAAATTCGTTTCAGGTTTTTTGAAAGATACTATGGAAAAACCCAAATGAGCTTTTTGGCCAACCCAACAAATTCCCATCTGAGGACTGGAAGAAAGTGAAAGAGGAGAGTGAAAAAGCTGGCTTTAAACTCAGCATTCAGAAAACTGAGATTACGGCATCACTTCATGGCAAATATATGGGGAAACAATGGAAACAGTGACAGACTTTATTTTGGGGGGATCTAAAATCACTGAAGATGGTGACTGCAGCCATGAAATTAAAAGACATTTGCTCTTTGGGAGAAAAGCTATGACCCACCTAGACAGCATATTAAAAAGCAGAGACATTACTTTGCCAACAAAGGTCCATCTAGTCCAAGTTATGGTTTTCCCAGTAGTCATGAATGGATGTGAGAGTTGGAAGCTGAGCACCAAAGAATTGATGCTTTTGAACTGTGGTGTTGGATAAGACTTTTGAGAGTCTCTTGGACTGCAAGGAGATCCAACCAGTCCATCCTAATGCAGATCAGTCCTGGGTGTTCATTGGAAGGACCGATGCTGAAGCTGAAGCTCCAATACTTTGGCCACCTGATGTGAAGCGCTGACTCGTTGGAAAAGACCCTGATTCTGGGAAAGATTGATGGTGGGAGGAGAAGGGGACGACAGAGGATGAGAAGGTTGGATGGCATCACTGACTCAGTGGACATGAGTCTGAGCAAGCTCCGGGAGTTGGTGATGGATAGGGAGGCCTGGCGTGCTGCAGATCACAAAGAGGGGTCACAAAGACTCGGACACGACTGAGTGACTGAACTGAGCTGAGGACTGGAGACAATGAAATGCCCCCTCTCAACCAGTGAGGTGGGAAAGGGGGGCAAATTCTTCCTTTGTTCACTTTTGTTCACTTCAGGCCTTCAGTGAACCAGGAGAGGACCACCCACACTGGGGAGGACCATCTACTTTACTGAGTCCACTGATTCAAATGCTAATCTCATCCAGAAAGATTCTCTCAGACAAAGCCAGAAATGACGTTTGATCTGGGCGCCCGATGGGCAGCCGTGTTGACATGCACAATGAGCCATCACACAGACCACCCGAAAGTCTTGCCCCTGGGGCACTAAATCCCTGTGGCTGGGTCCCCTGGACATGCTCCTTGTGAGGCGACCCCAAGACTGTTGGGGGGCTCATCTCATGGCTGACACACTGAGCTTCTCTGGTTCAACACACCTTACAGGTGGTGTTTTGGGGGAACAGGTAGCTGACAGCCTTTGTATCCCCTCAACACACAGAAAACTGAACTCCCACCTCACATGCAGATGCGACCTTCCTTCATGAAGCCGCCCTCGGGGTATGAACTTTCTTAAGGCCAGTCTACAGTCTGCTCCTTTGTCCATGGGAATTTGATCAGCTCCCAGTTTTTTCACATTATGAATCCTGCTTCTATAGACATTACTGTACATGTCTTCCAGTGTGTATGTCAAAGAAATTTTCTTGATTATGTATCTAGGTATGAGATAGCTTCTGATCACAAGGCCTGATAGGGAGGCCTGGCGTGCTGCAGATCACAAAGAGGGGTCACAAAGACTCGGACACGACTGAGTGACTGAACTGAGCTGAGGACTGGAGACAATGAAATGCCCCCTCTCAACCAGTGAGGTGGGAAAGGGGGGCAAATTCTTCCTTTGTTCACTTTTGTTCACTTCAGGCCTTCAGTGAACCAGGAGAGGACCACCCACACTGGGGAGGACCATCTACTTTACTGAGTCCACTGATTCAAATGCTAATCTCATCCAGAAAGATTCTCTCAGACAAAGCCAGAAATGACGTTTGATCTGGGCGCCCGATGGGCAGCCGTGTTGACATGCACAATGAGCCATCACACAGACCACCCGAAAGTCTTGCCCCTGGGGCACTAAATCCCTGTGGCTGGGTCTCCTGGACATGCTCCTTGTGAGGCGACCCCAAGACTGTTGGGGGGCTCATCTCATGGCTGACACACTGAGCTTCTCTGGTTCAACACACCTTACAGGTGGTGTTTTGGGGGAACAGGTAGCTGACAGCCTTTGTATCCCCTCAACACACAGAAAACTGAACTCCCACCTCACATGCAGATGCGACCTTCCTTCATGAAGCCGCCCTCGGGGTATGAACTTTCTTAAGGCCAGTCTACAGTCTGCTCCTTTGTCCATGGGAATTTGATCAGCTCCCAGTTTTTTCACATTATGAATCCTGCTTCTATAGACATTACTGTACATGTCTTCCAGTGTGTATGTCAAAGAAATTTTCTTGATTATGTATCTAGGTATGAGATAGCTTCTGATCACAAGGCCTGCAAATGTTCGACTTACAAGAAAACATGAATATTTTTAAAACAATTGTCCTAGATAATCTTCCTACCAGCAATGAGTACGACAAGTTCTTGGCTCAAATCCTTTCAACCCTTTAGCAGTGTCTGCTCCCTTCACTCTGGCAACCTGACCGGTGATGCACTGGAGTCTGTCTCTGTTTCATAGCCGGTTCTTCTCCCTTTACAGTAAAATGGCCATCCATGATTTTAGCCCAGTTTTTATCTATTGCTTTTTGTTTTATAAATGCTTTTATGTATTCTGATGATATTAAAGAAATGTTTTATAAAATGTTTTAATATATCTTGATAATATATTATCATGTGATATTGATAATGATATCTGATCATAATCAATTTACTATGTGTGTTCCAAATATCTTCTCAGTTTGTGTGGGGTTTTTTTCATGTGTGTTATGCTTTTAAATAAACAGAAATTATTAATGTTAGTAATAAGTAAAATTATTAAATAAATAAATATAATAAACAATTTAAATAATTAAATGCATCATTCCTTTGATTCATAGTGAGCATTTCTGGATTTTGTTTTAAAAAAAAAACTTTACCTTAAGGTAAAGAAGATATTGTATTGCACTTTTTGTTTTCAAAAATTTTAAACAGTGCCACAGTAAAAGGTTAGTCCTTTTATGTGTGATGAGTGGAGACAAGGAGCCACACAGGAATGAGGATTCCACTGCCCACTGGGGACCCACAGGGAGTCTCAATGCTGTCTCTTTCAGAGGTGAAGTATGAATCGAAATTGTCTTAAAGCCACAAACAAACCTCAGGGAGGACCCCTGACAAGAGCTGATGGTCTCCCGCCTGATCCTCCCACGTGGGAGCTGTGACCACGCGGCTCTGCTTTTACCAAAGATGGCTTGGTCCATGCCTGAAGGAACACTGTCTCCCCAAATCTTCTCCCCTCCGAGCTGCACCTGGAATGTGAAATCCTGCAAAACCGACCAACCTGTCAAAGCATCACCAAACAGTGCTGTGTGCAATACTGCCACCCTGTGCTCACGGGGAGCGATGCACGGGGAGCGATGCACGGGGAGCGGGACTCGGACCGCGGGTTCCTAAGGCGTCCTGAAAGTGACATCGAAGGTTACAGCTGCGATGTCGCCTTTCTGGGACTGGCAGAGACAGCACACCTCAGAGCAGGAGAGGAAGGAAGACGAGTCTATCCCATCCCCCGGTCTACTCCCGTCTTCTATTTGCAATCGGTCAACATCCATCTAGTGGGGAATTAACCCTTCTGCACACGCTTGTCACCTGATCTGGCTGCTCTGGGCCACCTGAGATAGAGAGGAGACAGGAGGGGCCAGAAGGATGGGCCTTGCTCTTGGAGGAGCAGCTGTGACAAACAACGTATTGAAAAGCAGAGACATCACTTTGCCAACAAAGGTCCGTCTATTCAAAGCTATGGTTTTCCAGCAGTCATGGATGGATGTGAGAGTTGGACCATAAAGAAGACTGAACCAAAAGAATTGATGCTTTTGAACTGTGGTGCTGGAAAAGACTCTTGAGAGTCCCTTGGACTGCAAGAAGTTCAAATCAGGCCATCTTAAAGGAAATCAGTCCTGAATATTCATTGGAAAGACCAGCGCTGAAGCTGAAACTCCAATACTTTGGCCACCTGATACGAAGAGCTTACTCACTAGAAAACACCTTGATGCTGGGGAAGATTGAAGGTGGGAAGGAAAGGGGACGACAGAGGAGGAGATGGTTGGATGGCATCACGGACTCAATGGACATGAGTTTGAGCAAGCTCCGGGAGATGGTGATAGACAGGGAAGTCTGGTGAGCTGCAGTCCACGGGGTCGCAAAGAGTTGGACACGATTTGAGTGACTGAACAGCAACGACAAGTTGCTGTGAGGGCTTCCCAGGTGGCTCAGTGGTAACGAACCCACTGGCCAATGCAAGGGACACGGGTTTGATCCCTGGCCCAGGAAGATCCCACATGCTGTGGGCCAACTAAACCTGTGCGGCACAGGTCCTGAAGCCTGCATGCCCGGAGCCCTCGGAGAAGCTCAGGCACTGTAACCCGAGAGTAGCCCCTGCTGGCTGCAACTAAAGTCCTCACAGCAACAGACGCCCAGCACAGCCAAAAGTAAATCAATAAATAACTTTTTAAAGTAGTGTCCAGGCATACAAAGTCATTTCAGTCGTGTGTGACTCTGCAACCCTATGGACTGTGGGCCACTAGGCTCCTCTGTCCGTGGGGATTCTCCAGACAAGAATACTGGAGTGGGTTGCCATGCCCTCTTCCAGGGGATCTTCCTGACCCAGGGATTAAACCCATGTCTCCTGCAGCTCCTTCACTGCAGGCAGATTCTTTACTGCTGAGCCACTGGGGAAGCCCTAAGTAGTGTGCTCTTACCTAATGTAAGAAAAATTGAATGTGTATGAAGTAGAAAGTGACTATGATCAAGTTTTCATGTGCTAGGTATTGAGTCCTAACAAATGTGGGATATGCTTTGATTTTTGCAAAAGAAACATTTACTCATGACTTCTTACAGCAGTCAATTCTGCAGCCAGAAAACAAAAAATATGAATCCATCGCTCTTCAACCTGAGCAGGCCATCAGTCACTGCCCCAACCATGCAATGCACCTCCTGGAGAAATCCCACCTCCTTAAAGTCAGTGCGTCCACAAGCTATCCTGGCTAGCACAGCACTCACGGGGATCGCTCATCTGCAGGATGGGCCTGGGTGTTGGGCAGAAAGACTCGCAAATGAAGCACACACACTCATCAAGAAAGGACTGGGAATCATTTCCCAGAGAGTCAAAAGGACCAAGTGCAGGTCTTTGGATTTTTCAGAAATACAGTTGGGAAATGGTTCCTGGATCTTGAAGAGATCTGAGCAGAAAGTAGGACGGAGTTGTGTGGGGCAGACTATGGGCATCTGCTTTGCTGGTGGCCAGAGATAAAGAAACCACCTGCAATGTGGGAGACGCGAGTTCAACCCCTGGATCGGGAAGATCCCCCGGAGAAGGGCATGGCAACCCACTCCAGGATTCTTGCCTGGAGAATCCCACGGACAGAGGAGCCTGGTGGGCTACAGTCCACGGGGTCACAAAGGGTCAGACACAACTGCGCACAGAGCGCACGCGCGCGCGCACACACACACACACACACACACACACACACACACGGGCATCTGGGCCCCTGAGAGGCAGAAGGGCCCAGACCCCTGCTCATGGACCACATCAATGAACCTGGGCTAATGTAACACGGACTCGGCGTGCTGGAACTAGAGGAAGGCCCCCTTTCAAGGTGACCGTCTGCTCCACAGGATTCAGAGCACTTCCTCTGGTCTATGTGTCTCAGGGGCCAACCCCCCCACCCCCCAGGCAGACATTTAGGCCTGATCAGTGGGTGCTGGGGATAACCCAGGACAAGCAGGGCCTCTCCTCACTGTCCTGCCCACCTCCCAGCAGTTCACATGTGAAGATGCTCAAGTTCCAAAAGGTGATGCTTCTCCCCCAAGGTCATCCAACTAACAAGTGGAGGGGGGCACTCAGACCCAGCTCTGATTGCAGTGGTGCCCCTGCAGGTCAGTGACTGAGCCAGGCCCAGACCAGTGGGGTGGGTGCTCAGCAAGGCTAAACCCACGCGCATGCGTGAAACAGACAGCTAGTGGGAGCTGCTGTGTGGCACGGAGACCCGCTCGGTGCTCTGTGATGAACTAGAGGTCGTGGGAGAGGTGGGGCGGGGAGGGTGGGACGGAGACTCAAGAGGAGAGGATATTTGTGTGCATATGGCTGATTTACTTTGTTGTACAGCAGAAACTAATGCAACATTGTAAGATGTGTATAAGAGACAGGTGATAGACAGGGAAGTCTGGTGAGCTGCAGTCCACAGCGCATGCGTGAAACAGACAGCTAGTGGGAGCTGCTGTGTGGCACGGAGACCCGCTCGGTGCTCTGTGATGAACTAGAGGTCGTGGGAGAGGTGGGGCGGGGAGGGTGGGACGGAGACTCAAGAGGAGAGGATATTTGTGTGCATATGGCTGATTTACTTTGTTGTACAGCAGAAACTAATGCAACATTGTAAAGAAATTATACTGCAATCAAAAAAGAAAAGATATGATTGGGAAAACGGTGGGTCAGAACGTGTCGGATGTTGAAATGCCAGCTCAAGTTTTATAAATTTGGAATCAAGTTTCAATGCAGATGTTAGTCATCGGTTCTGGTTTTCTCTAGTACATTGTATGGAAAAGCCTGGAGTGTGAGGCTGCTGGGGTGGGTAGGCCTCTCAGCCGCCCTAACTCGGATCTCAAAGCCCAGGGTCCCCGATGGCTGCATCTAATATCCTCATCGTCACAGAGGCCTAATTATATGCCCTCAGCCCACAGCATCCACACAGCATCCAAAGACAGCTGCCCAGTGCCCGCTTCCAGCCCATCAGCATCCGGAGAAGGGCGGGGAGAAGGACCCCTAACACGTGCTGGGTCGTTGTCATGCGTAACAGGGAAGAGAGGAAAGAAGACTGAGAGACGCTTAGATCCTCAGGATGTTTGGGAGCCAGTGCTGGAAGTGCGCTTTCAGAGAGCGTTCTATTTGTATGTTTTCAAAGCTTTCCTTGAAGCCGGTCAAGACACAGAGCTATTTGCATCCTGAATATAAAACACCAATGGCCCTCATGCTCCGTGATCAGACAACTCCCAGAAAGCGATCCAATATTGTGCATCATCTCCCTGTGTGCATCATCCCCCTGGGAAGAGCACCTGCTCTCAGGGAAGAGGGGCACTTGGTTCGGGGACCCCCACTTAGGATGATGAGCAGACCAGTCGGAAGAAAGCCACGGCCCGGGTGCCCGGTCACTGCAGAGTCTGGAGCTTCCACTAGCTGGGGGATACGTGTCCCCAGCAGGCCACCTGGCAAGTCTCCCTTGCTCTTCACGGGAGATCAAGCCCCTCCCAACATCCATGCATTTGCCTTCAACGGCAGCGCTCTGAGATTTCAAAGAATGCTAAAGGACTTCAACGCTTTGATGTTCAGCTCCCAAACCAACAAAGATGGGAGGAAGGAGAGTAAGAGACACACAAGACTCAGCACCAGGAGGTGGACTCAGAGGGAAAAGGAAAAGGGTGAAGCCAGGCTGGGCTCCTGGGCAGGACCAGGAAAAAAGGAGGAGTGTAACTATGTCCACTCAGCTGCGCAGCTCGGGACGCCTGAGCCTGAGGGCTTCCATTCGTTCTTAGAGAGGATGACCAAATAGTACCTGGGAGAGACTTCCGAGAGCAGGAGGGGGTGCTGTGTGATCCCCTGAACCAAAGCCATCCAGCGCAAGTTTGCACTCAAGGCACCCTCCTGACCCATCTCCTCTGCCCGGCAAACAGAGGCTGCAGGAATCTGACTGCACCCTTCTGTCCTCGGCCTCTGGCCGCTCTCCTGCTCGTCCTGATAACTAAATGCAGCCCACTTGCCCTCCTGCCAAACCCTCACACCCACGTGTCCACACACATGCCCACACAGGCGTGCACACACTCCTGCACACACATGCACACACTCGCTGCCGTGCATGTTGGCACATCCTTCTGAGCCATCCAAGCCTGTCCAAGTCTCCCTTGCTCTTCACGGGAGATCAAGCCCCTCCCAACATCCATGCATTTGCCTTCAACGGCAGCGCTCTGAGATTTCAAAGAATGCTAAAGGACTTCAACGCTTTGATGTTCAGCTCCCAAACCAACAAAGATGGGAGGAAGGAGAGTCAGCAAGGGAGGAGTGCAGGAGGCGGTGGAGACAGCCAGCCTTTCCTCTCCTGCAGGCTGTCAACACCACTGCCAGCCCCTGCGTGCCAATCCTCACAGCGGCAGGTGGCTGGATGAAAAGGCAGCCCACCAACCTTCTCCACTCAGCAGGCCCCCATCCCAAATGCATCCTGGCAGGATCTGGCCATCGTAGGAGTCCCCTCTCCCAGTCCCCACCCAACCTTGTTTTGCATCGACTGAGCCTCAAGTCAAGAGCCCATGGGGCCAGAGACCCTCCAGACCTCAGACCCGCTCTTGTCCTCTAAAACTGGCTGGATCCGCCTGCTAGACCTGCCTCTGGAGGTTGTCAGGGGAACAAAACAAAAGCATAGATGATGCAAAGGCGATTTCCCTGCAGCGTAGTCTTCTGGGCTGAGATGCTGACCATCAACCTGTCTACCCTCCCCTCCCGGTCCTGGCTGCAGCCGCGGGAGGCACCCAGGATGCCGGGGGCAGGGAGGGCAGCTCCTGGTCCCTTTGGGCTGGAGACCTTGACGGTGACCAGCCCAGACTGGCAGGTAAAGAATGAAGCTGGCCTTTGAGCCAGACCAAACGTGGCACTGGAGACAGACAAGGCAGTCTCAAAAACTCCAAAATCTAACCTGCATGGACTTCTCAGAGTTGCTCTGCAGGCGGCTTTCCTCTCCAGAACTTCTCCCCAGTGATCATAAACCCATTCTAAGTTCCTACAATCCTGCCTGCCACGCTTGAAGGAAAAGCCTGGAACGGACTGTCACATCCCACCCAAACGAGCTCTCCGCAGAGCCCACCCACGTGCAGCGTTAAGCAAACTCGGTCCGTGATGGCGAGAGTTAAGCAATATTTATCCCCTCACAATTGCTTTCAATTTGCAAATTGGATCTAAATGACTTGTAAGAGGCTGATCACTTCTGAGGGTTGTAGAGCCCCTGTTGCTGAATCCTTACATTTTCCAAAATACTGAACGTAATTAAGTTCTGTGCGGAGAGCAGCTCAGTTACCCACTTGGGTCCCTTATGACTCATCGTGAGGCTAGAAAGCTGAGGGTTTGGATGTTTGTTCCCGAATCATCTTGTGTCTATAGCAAGCAGGTCAACACAGTGGCATAACCTGGTCTTTTCTTCAGACCAGATGCAGAGACTGATCTCTGCATTTTCAGTGATGCTTGGATTCCTTCGAGGACAGGCCGCCTAGTCTGCGATGAATGAACAGAGGAGAGCTCTCCCACAGGAGGCTCAGGAGGGGAGCAAGATCAGTCTTCCACTCTCCCGGGGCCATGACCTCCCTACTGTTGTGTCTTAGACAGAAGAGGCGTCCTCCCCGCTGGTGCCAGGTGCCCATCCCCACGTTCCCTCTGAGATGTTGCCTGGTCCTGCTTCTGGACCACCATCCAATCCCGTCTTCCACCACCAAAGAGCCTCCGTGGAGTCACATTTCCGGTCCCCTTGCTCCTCTTCCTGAATGTTAATGCGGTGAGGTGGGTGTACTCACCTTATCCCCTCCATGATAATCTTTTGCACAGACTTGGATTTTACCCTCTGCATTTACTTGCCCAGGGCCGGAGAGGGACTGGAACTTTAGACTCCCAGGCACTTACAAAGCTGGGAGCAGCAGGCATGGAGGCAATTACAGGCATGGCTTTGAGAAGAAGGAAGAAGAGCTTTAAATGCAGAAATTGAGAGAGGAGAAAAATGAAAGTCGGAAACGAAAACCAAGGGAAAGCCAGACGTGAAGTCAGAAGACAGAGCATCAGGACTTTCCCGGTGGGGCAGCGGTTAAGACTTCACCTTCCGATGCAGGGGACGCAAATTCAAACCTTGGTCAGGAAGCTAAGATCCCACGTGCCTTGCAGCCAAAAAGCCAAAACTTATAACAAGTAATATTGTAACAAATCCAATGAAGCCTTTAAAAATGGGCCACATCCATCATAAAAATTGAAGACAGAGGATCCCCTGAGAGCCTGCCGCTAAATCCTCAGAGGTTCTTCACAAAGGGGCTTAACAGCAAGTTCAGCGGAAATGCGATCCATGGGGGCAGAGCTGTGATACCGCCCAGGGAATGATAATGAATGGAAACCTACAACGGCTGACAAATTCTCTGCGTGAAGCTGGCTTCTACTCACCACTGTCCAAGGGCCAGGCAGGCTAGAGGCCTGTGAGCGGTGACAGTGGGAGATGAGATAGGCACTCAGATGACTGTGGAAGCACATCAAAGGCGACGTAAGGCATGCCTGCCTACCAGGAACCAGCCCTGACACGAGGGTCCAAGAGACAGGAAGGGAGAAGCGACTACTCAGGTGACCAGAATTCCACCATCAGAACCACAGAAAGCCAGGAGCTGCCTGCGCTATCTGGCCCAAACTCCTTCTTTATTTAATAGATGGGAGAGAGAAACAGGTAAACAAGGGTACTGGGAAGGTAAGAGGAGACTTTACTCAGCATCACCCATTGGGAAAATGCAAGAGGAATACAGACCTCTTGTTATCCAGCTCATGACAGCCCCTCTTGTGAACTTTTATTCCATTTTGGGCAAAGTCGATCAAGACACCAAAAATTATCACCATTAGGATAAAGCCCTGTGTAATACCCTAATACTCAGACGATGCCTCATTTCCCAGATTAAAATGCATCTGCTTCAAATACACATGTGTAATAACAGAACAAACTGAATAAATACAGTTTTAAAGAATGTCCTTGCACTCTGGTTCCTCGGTTCATCTGTCTTATCTCAGTCCGGTGATGGTGGCTTCTCCTCTGTGGAATTTTTATTTGACAATTACATTCTCTCCAAGAAACGGAGAAATGGTGGGCGCTCAGAGCTTGTTCTGGGTTCTGGTCACTGGGGTACAGGATTGGGGGCCCCTCCCAAGGTTGCTGGCGTGATGCTTCTCCCGTTAGGCTGCACCAACCTGCAACCAGGAGTTCGTGTTGCGCTCACGAGGGTTACATTCTGAACCGATCGAGTGGAGTAATAATGCTGGAGCACCTCTGTAGCGATTACTTTGGAGAAACACACAGCATTCAATGATGCTCACAGTAGGACATCGTAGGTGCTCAGCAAATGGTGGTTATGACTCTACTGCTCTTTTCCTAAGACAGAACAAACTTTTTCTTGCTCTGCAACAAAGATTTGTGGCTAGAAACGCAGTTTCGATAGACGGTTGAATCACTGTCTGCGAGCATAGATTCAGAGCCCGGACACAAGGTGTTGAGCTGGGTCCTGCTTCTGAGAGCCCCAAGGGTCTCGATTCTTCCGTCTTTTCACGGAGATGCTGAGGCAGCAGATTCAGGATGCTAATGCAAAACTCAGAATCTCCAAGGAGGAGCCACAAGAGGGGAGCGGTCTTCCCAACTTTGTACCCCGGATACTCCCTGCGGGGCAAAGACCCTCGACAGGACGGAGGGGGGTGGTGAGTTTGACCCCAGTGGACATTTGGCAATGCCTGTAAACATTTTTGTTGTCAAATCCTAGAAAGAGGAGGAAGGGCTACCAGCGTCTAACGGATGATGGCCAAGACTACTGGTAACTGTCCCCCATGACAGAGAATCATCCAGCCCAAAACATCAATAGTTCTGAGACTAATCGAAGTGTAACAAGAGATGGTGTGAAGCCTGTGTGTCTGGCTTATGAATGGGGTGGACAGTGGAGGCAGAATGTAGGATGGGACTTCTGGTTAAAGAGGGGGAAAGCGGCCCCTTGTCTGATTCGAGATTGGAGCAGTTGAAGAGAGAGTAGAAGAACCTGGAAAAGTCAAAAACTAATCTGAGGTCACCCCCTCCCCCTCTGCTGCTGCCTCCACATTCCTCAAACGTTCCAAGAGGCCTCCCGTGAAGGGAGAAAACGTGGAACTGGGGAAGCTTGCTTTTCATTTTATTCTCCTTAATCCATAGTTTTCCCTGTGAGCTGAAGATCCAGTACTTGGCCACCTGATCCAAGGAGTCAACTCATTGGAAAAGACCCTGATGCTGGGAAAGATTGAGGCCAAAAGGAGAAGCGGGTGGCAGAGAAGGACATGGTTAGACAGCATCACAGACTCAACGGACGTGAGTCTGACCAAGCTCCGGAAGACAGGGGAGGACTCCGAGCCTAGTGCTGCAGCCCTCGGCCCACAAAGAGCTGGACACAACTGCACAACCAAACCACAACATAAGCCTGAAAGAAGGTTGTGAAAGCAACTAAATATGAGAATTATGAAAAGAAAAGCTGTTCAAACATGATTCTGATCTCCAAAGAGATAGAAAATGCCCACGTTAATAAGGATGACACCTGAGTGGCCTGGAAATATTTATGAAGGATCTCCTGCATCTGTTTGGTTAGCCAGAGCAAAGACATGGTTCAAACCAGGTTAAATCGTAAAGAACTTCAATTGGCAAGTCCACAGGCAGGCTTCAGTCCAGTGGCTCAATTTTGTCCTCAAACCTCTCTCTACTCTGCCTTTACTTTAGTGCTGGTTCTCCTTGGGGTCACATGATAGTTACTAGTAGCTCCCAAGGATATAAGCAGGGTATATGACTTAACTCCCATCCCAGAAAAGGCTCCAAGGTTTACCCTGATGATGTTGTCTTAGGCTACCTACCCATCCCTGAACCAACCACCAATCACTATGCCAAACCAGAATGAGGTTAACCGATCATTCCTGAAGAATGATCGATCTCACAAAAAGCTCAGGGTTGATAACAGAGAACTGAGGGACCTCTCAAATCTTTGGGATTATTACCCCATGGTATCATTTTTAGAAAGGGAAACGATGGCTGCTGGGCAGCAAAAAGCTACTCCTGCCAGGTCTGACCAAGCACCAGGTATGTGTGACATCTCTCTCGTTTCCCCAGCATGGTGCTCCACGCAGGAGAGAGAATACAGGTCTTCTGTAAGACCTGATCAATGGCCACAAGAAGTCAGATCATCTAAATGGTAAGGCTAACTCACAAAGGACACTGTGAGAATACATAAGAAAGAGGACATGATGCCAGCTAAGTGCCAACTTGCACAGCCCAGATACAGATGGTAGAGATTCAGAGAAGGACACTGACTTCCAAGAGGAGAGACGGAAGTTGGCCCCTGAAGACGTACAGGATTGTAGCCCAGGCAGACAGGAGCTTGCCTGCTAAGCAAGACAAAGAAGTGAGTGAGACTGGAGACCTGCCTGGCTGGAGGAGAAACAGACCCTCCACCTCCAGATTGATTTTCTCCACTAAGGACCTGGCTCCCACCACCCACAGCGACCGTGCCTCCTTATTTATTTTGACAAGCTCATTTAATGTGAGCAGAAATACCATCTCTTCGACACAAGCGAGATTTGGGTAGTCAATTCCTTTTATCAATTTTCCCTTCTAGGAGAAGCATTTTACCCATCAGTTTTCCTCTTCAAAACCATTCCTCAATCAGTAAGAAAGGGAACCAGTGCTTCCGCTCTGCAGGCTGATGACAAATGAGGGCATTAATTTCCCTGAGCAGGCGCCTCGGTTTGCCATTTGCCTAACCAGCAGCAGCCAAATGCACTGTCATGGAGAGTGTCTTTAGGGGTGATAACTAAGCATGATTGGAAATGTTAACCGTGCAGATGTAAAAAAGGCAGCTCGGCCATGAAGGACTGCTCCACGTGGACCCATATATTGACTGCAGGCACGGAACTCAGATCCTTTCCGATTATTTCGCTTAGTGTAAAGGACAGACAAAAATATGCCCTCTAAGTATCTTCCATACTATCCTTCTCCCCCTCAAGAACACACAGTGGCTCCCTACTCCCCACTGGAACACAGGCAGGTTTCCAAACGAGATTCAAGGTCATTAGGAGTTGCCCTCGGCCACGTGGAACTGCCTTACTCAAGGTTATGACCTTGGGGACTTGTTGGTCAGGGACTTGTTGATGGAGAAACCCGAAGACTGAGCCTCCTTGTCTCAAGCAGGAGAAACCTGAAGACACAGCCCAGCTCCCGGCAGGACCGTCCGAGGCCTCGGTCACAACACAGGGCAGCTGTCTTCCCCTGCCAGGCTGCATCCCGTCCCGTGCTGTGAGCAGCCCCTGTCACTGACATCTTCTGCACCTCACCGGTTTGTCAGCTTGATCTGTCCTCACCGAAAGTGGTGTGGCGACGTCTCCTACATGTTGCCATTCCTAGCTCCTTGCCTCTTCTGTAATTGTTGCTCCATAACAGTGGTTAATTGGCTAATATATAAAATATGCCAATTAAAGTAAGTGCATCATGTCTTTATTACATATTAGCTCTGGAGCATCTTAGAATGCTCTTGCTTGTTGTACTGAATGCCTTTAGGCGTCAGCTCTGCTTTGACACCAGGAGGGCGGCCTGATGTCTCCTGTGGTTTCTGGTTCCCTCGCGCTCTCTGTGCTTGACTTTTTCCAGCCCTCTCTTTTGAGATGAAGCTCCTCCTCTCCTGAATTCCTCAAGCGGCAGTCGTGGCGCCCAGCTCCCCATACTGTTGAGTGTCTGGAACCACTGGCTATAGTCTTGAGGATTCACAGTTTGATTAAAAATAAAATAAAGGGCCTTTCTCACAGTTTCTTTCACTGAGTTTTTTAGAAAAAAAAGTCTGCTCCATTGTTGCTTTATTTTTTTTAATGTTGTGTTGAGAATTCTAATTATGGATTAACTCTTTTGCTCTTGCAAGTTATTTTAATCTTTTTTTACCTGAAAACTTTGAAATATTTTTCTTTATCTTTGAGGTCTAATAGTTTTACTGGGATATATTGTGAATCTAATCATTCACTCTGTTTTCTAAGGAAACCAGTGAACTCTTTCAGTTATAAATTTCAGGTCTCTTTTTTATCTGTAAAGTTTTCTGGGTTTACAATTCACATGTCAGCTCTGCCCCATCGTTCGTTCTCTGTATCTGTGACTTTGGGTTCCGTACAGGTTTCTTCTTTGCTGGTCTTCCCTCTTTCTGTTTGATTCTTTTTTACTTCCCCCTTCATCTTATTTTTGCATTGTTTTCTTGCATTTCTTCAATGCCTCTTATTACTCTCTTCATTTCTTTGCTTTTCTGTCCATTTTCATTTTTAATTTTTTATTTCTGATTCAAGGTGGTTCTTCACAAGGGTGGCAAAATCTTTAATTCACCTGGAGCAGGTCTTACAGTTTTGTTTCACAGGTGTCTCTAAAGAAGTACTTCCACCAATGGGAATGTGTAATTCTCACTTGTTTATATTTTTGTGGTGACACGACTGACGGCTGAACTGAACTTGAATAGACTTACTCAGTTCCACAGTATTCACTTTGCATATTTGTGGCGGTTTACAAGACTGCCCCTCGCGTGGCATGACATCACCTTCCGCCGGAAGAGCCTGGTTGCTGATGCATGAGCTTCTTACTGATGCGCGGAGGGCTCTGCGCCCTCTGTTTTTACGTTGCTTCTGGTCTTGCAGGACCTTGACTTTTGCTTTCATCCCTTTTATTTTTCCCACCCAAACCCCAAAACTGCCTACCCCTTGCTTTCTGTCTTTTTTCTCAGCAGAAACTATGCTTTTTGAAGACTACCACCTCGAATCACAAATATTTTAAGTCTCTTCCCTGTAATCAAGGCTATGCTACCAGCACAATTTTTTCCAGTATTTTCACAATTAGGTTAACTATCATTACGGTTGTGGTTTTAGTATAATTTTATACCTGCTGCTCATTCCCCTAATCTTCTGGGCAACATTTTTGTTTTCTTTTATTTTGGTTCTTGAATCAGACTGCCTTTGCCTACGAAGAAGGTCTGCAAAAGAGTCTGAGAGATCGCTTACTGAGATTTTATTTTTACTTAAAAACAACTTGAAGTTTGTGCCTTCGTTGTCTTCTAGTTGTGCCAATGTCTCAGGCTTTGTGTAATTTTATAGACTCTTGTATTGTGATGAGATGTGCATTTAGGAAGCTGCCATTGACCACTCCCCACCCCCACCCCCACCGCCAACTACCTGGAAGACACAGCAAGTATTTTTTGAGAGATTCTTACCATCTTGACTTAATCTCTGAATTTGCAACTTATTAATCATAAGGCAGGCAATTTTCAAGGTACTAAATAGCAAAATTCCAAAAGCAGCTGATCAAAACCTTTGCAGGGATTTGGATGAGAGAATCATTTTTGTGTGATGAACACACTGGTTAGCGGGCAGGCTGTGAGGTCACAGGGAAGTGAGCTTGAATTCTTTCAGATCAGGACTTTCAGGCTCATTTCACGGATCAGGAGGCTGAGGCCGAGAGTTTATCACACACCCACCTTCACAGAATGTGCACGTGTGTGAGTCGCGTCAGTCGTGTCCAGCCCTTTGTGACCCTACGGACTGGGGCCCACCAGGCTCCCGTGTCCACGGGATTCTCCAGGCAAGAACACTGGAGTGGGTTGCCATGCCCTCCTCCAGGGGATCTTCACAGAATACTAATAGCTAAGTGAAAGAATGCATAAAAAGGGCTTTAGGTAGAGTTTATGGTGCATAGCAAATGTTTATGAAGTGTTAACCATTATTATTAACAAAATAACAAAAGAAATTAGGAAAGCCTTTATAGGTGATAAGCACTTAATTTGTACATTAAAGTTTAAGTGCTAATGGTGGAGAGAAATTCCTGGAAGAATTATAACTTGAACAAAGATGCAGTAACGACTCTTGAACTTGAAATATTGCCCCCCCCCAAAAAAGAGAGAGAGAGACATAGAATTTCAGGAAAATGAAACAACCTTCTCTCCCCATCTGAAGATTTCCACAGAAAATCAGTAGTAGATAAGATTAGATTGATTTGAGGGTCTGAGTATGGAGCCAATTGAATGAGCTTGAGGACTTGGGGGTTTAGTTAATTCAATATTTCTGGAGAAACTGATCCAAATAATATTTATAATGTGCTGTGGTGAAAGCACATTCTGAGTCTATATACATTTGGGAAAGTTGATTGAACTGCACTAAACTCATTTCTTTATGCCAGAAACATGCTCTGAGTTTTAATATATTGGTTTGCATCATGAATCTTCAAAGTGACAACACAGTGTTAAGCAAACTTTCTCACATTTGAGTATAGTTTGTGAACCTTTTAATAAAAATAAAATAAAGGGCTCAGATCCCAGTTTGAGTACAGCCGAAAGAGAATCCAAGTCACCGCTCTTCACTGAGCACTGCTCTTCACTCAGGACAGACTGGAGGGACGATATGAAACCTCATTATAGGGGAAAGCTGTTTGATCTAGCTCGCCTCATTTCCATGTGCAGCGCATTAGCTATCACTCTGCGTCTGTAGAGTGAGCTCTGGAGACAGAAGAAATCGCGACTCATCTGCTGTCTATGACTGTCCTCGGTTGCTGGGCCGTGCAGGTTTGCACTTGCTGGCCGTGTCCACACCAGCCACACACTTTCAGCGGTTCCTTGCTTTTCCCAGCCCATGCTTTACCGCGTGCCTCTTCCAGGAGACAGGACAGGCTCCTGCATTCTCTGGACCCTGAAGGAGGAATGGATGTTGACTCCAGACAGACTGCACCTCCTGCTCCTTCATCTTCTGTGACACCTGCACTCATCATTAAAACATCTCCACGCCTTACCAACTTCTGACACACCCAAGTTTCTGCATTCCTAGAGGAGTCTATCATGAAGCAGTCATATTTCTTCAAAGAAAAACCAAGAGTATGAACATTTGAGCATGTGTAATTTTCCAGTGGCTGTTTTAGAAATGGTTTCAAACCAAAATTGAGCAGAGCTCCCCCAGATGTCTGTGGAGTGTGCTATTTCCCAAGGCACAGCTTTTCCACATCTCTATCTCTGTTAGCTGAAGGGCATGTGACCTTTTGCCTCAAGAGGTGGTTCCCAGAACCTGCAGAAAGAGCTCACATTGCCTTCCCCACAGCTTGCAATGTGCCAGTCCTGACGGAAACTTGTGGGATGGTCGTTGTCTGTCCTGACCTTCAGACCTGAGTTGGAGCGACAGGAATCACCTCCACTCTCTAGGAAAAAGTCTGAGTCTCTTGCACATCCAGAGTCTGGTAGAAGGGTCTACAACATCACCATGAGCTGCGAAACCTGTAGAGAATTTAATGTCATCGGCCAACTTCGGCAAGGCTGCACTCACCCTTTCTTTTCTTCGGTCAAGCCCCCTCTCTCTGCAAGGGTCTGGAGATCATTCTGAAATCCTCTCCCAACTCAGTGTCATCAGAGATGACGGGAGGGATTTGAAGATGAGTCATCTCTGTCTACCTATACTGTAAGAGCATTTCTGATATTGTTTTCAAAAGAATGGGCCTGCTTTCCAGGCTGTAAACGATCACCATTATGCTTGACCACTTCACAAGCAGGTTCGTTGATACTGACTATGGACCTAAGCTAAATCCCTTCAGTCACGTCCGACTCTGTGTGGCCCCACAGATGGCAGCCCATCAGGCTCCCCCGTCCCTGGGATTCTCCAGGCAAGAACACTGGAGTGGGTTGCCATTTCCTTCTCCAATGAGTGAAAGTGAAGACTGAAAGTGAAAAGTGAAAGTGAAGTCTCTCAGTCTTGTCCGACTCTTCATGACCTCATAGACTGTAGCCCACCAGGCTCCTCTATCCATGGATTTTCCAGGCAAGAGTACTGGAGTAGGGTGCCATTGTCTTCTCCGACTATGGACCAGGTGCAGTTATAAGCCACTGACATGTACCAATGTATTCCTCTATTGCTTGCAATCTGCAAATATTTATGGCTTAAATCATCACCAGTATTGAAATTTTCCAACCACGTTCCAAGTGACTTCCATGTGGGCGGGCAAAAGCCTCTGAGTTAGAGGCTGAGTGTGTGTGTGTGTGTGTGTGTGTGTTTGTGTGTGTG
>SJYC01071744.1:0-86445 GCA_006408675.1 Madoqua kirkii
ACAAGATGCTATTCTAGGTAAAGACAAGGGGAGCAGGTTGATGGCACAAGTGGGGAGGCTGAAGACAAAAAAGCCCCTGCTCACAGGGGCTGATAATCTGATTGGAGGGAGAAGGCAGCATACATGTGAAAATGAGTTAAGTCATGTTATATTTTCTCTGGAACCCTTCCCTCGGCCCAGAGCAAAGCCTAGCATACAGGAAAAATAGAAACTGCTGAGCCTGGCTCCAACATTAGCCCAGAATTTGAGAGAATGAGATGAGCTGATGATGGAGGTTGCAAGGCCGAGGTGAGGCTCATTTCTGTCATCAGAACAATAAAGAGTCCCTGCTTGAGAATGTAAATGATATAATGGGATCTGACTTGTGTCTGTGACAAGTCACTAGAGCAGCTCATGCAGAAAGTTGGAGGATAAAGGAGGAAGCAAGGAGGCACTTGCCACATTACTCCAGGCTAGAGGGGAAGGTGGCTTGGTCCAGAGTAACGAGGAGGGAAAGTTCCAGTGGAACGGCGATCTGTTCAGAGGCTGAATGCTGAATTTTCAGATGAATTGGGCAGTCAAAATAAGGGGAAAGAATAAAAATCAAGGGTGGTAAATAGTTAGCTGGATAACCAGTCATCTCCCCACTGGAACCCCAAATGGGCTCTCTCCAGTCTCTCTTCAGAAAAACAGTATCTTATTGCCGTCAAGAGCTTCACTTGCACCTATCAATTTTGAGATGTGTATTCACCAAGTGGGGAATTCGTGCAAGCGCTTGGGTGTGTGTCAGAGCTCAGGGGAGTGGGCAGGCCTGGAATCGCCAGCACCCATCTGGTCCCCCTCTGCCCGATGGGTGAAACTGTCTAGAGAACAAACACAGACCGAGAGGAAGGAAGACCCTAGGGAAACTCTGTAGGATGTGCCAACATTCGTGAAGGAGCCAACAAAGGAGGTGGAGGAGCAGAGGCCAGAGAAACCAGAGAGAGCCTGCCAGAAGTGAGGAAGGAAAGCGGTTCCAGGAAGGAGTGATCACTGGGTCAGAGGCTGCTGAGCTGTCCTGAAAGACGAAGAAAAGCGCCATCTGCCTTGCAGAGATGAGATTGCTAGCAGATTTGACAAGAGCAGATTCTGTGCAGTGATAGGAATAGAGGCTGCCGTGGAAATGGTGATGAAATAGACCCCAGACATCGCCCAGCTGAAGCATCTCCAAAGACACTGTACCATGGAGAAACTGAGGCTTCTCTTCAGGGCTCAGACTGTAACTTGGGGTGACTGTGAATGCTCAGCCTTTGCCACTCTTTAGGATGTGTGAAATTTATACCCCAAGAGGCCAAAAGCCAGATACGCCATTCATCACAGCACATTTCTCAGCACACAACAGCCGTGTGTGTTCTATCAGGAGTCATTGATCTGGGGCCCATTGGATGTATGGGTTTAAGAGAGACTGTGCCTGGAAAATCCCATGAATGGAGGAACCTGGTGGGCTGCAGTCCATGGGGTCGCTAAGAGTCGGGTACGACTGAGCGACTTCACCTTCACTTTTCACTTTCATGCATTGGAGAAGGAAATGGCAACCCACTCCGTGTTCTTGCCTGAAGAATCCCAGGGACAGAGGAGCCTAGTGGGCTGCCATCTATGGGGTCGCACAGAGTCAGACACAACTGAAGCAACTTAGCAGTAGCATACACAAAATGATGTGCAAATACAATTCTCTAGTTAAAGAGACTATAATTTTTATCAGATTCTCAATAGGCCCATGTCTTCCTCTCAAAAAAAAAAAAGAAAAGATATTAAGAACTTTTTCTGCACCAAAGAAATTGTACAGCCAGCTCACCAGGCCACAGGAAAGCTTCTCTGAGATTACCTCCCTGTGAAAGCATCATCTATCATCAACCAGGGCACCAAGCGGCAGCTGCACCACAGTCAGAAAACTCCGAATGGTCCAGCAGCCCAATAAATCACCCGGCCATCAGATCAAACGCTCCTCATTTAAAGGCTTTGATTCCAAGGAAACGTCACTTCCAGGCATGGAGCTTCAGAGGCTGATAAATGCTAGATGGTCCATCAAATCGTGTGAAGACAGAGATTCTGTGGGGCCTCAGTGTGGTCTGCCGAAAGACTCATGGCTCAGAAAGCAGAGCAGTGTCTGACAAAGGTCCTCCCAGCCCAGCTTCTGAAACCGGTTCCCGTCAGGAGCGCCTGTGTGGGTAAGCTCTGGCTCATAAGTGGTACTTGGCATTCTGATTGGGTCAAGGCTGTCTCGAGGGTTTCACTCCACTTTAAACACTTGCTTCAATTGCTAAAAATGTTCAGCAATGACGTTGAAGCTTTTTCTTCCAAGAACATAAAGGGATTGAAGGATGCTGTGTTCTTCAAAGTGCCAGAAGTGGGGCATGACCTGGGGAAGCGGGGCATGACATGGGAAAGTGGGGCATGACCTGGGGAAGTGAGGCATGACCTGGGAAAGTGGGGCATGACCTGGCTCTCCATCCACTCAGTGCACTCCTTCCAGGACACGGCGAGTGTTGATGTCAAAGTTCACGTTCAAGTGACAGTGCTCGTCGCTCAGTCCTGTCTGACTCTTAGTGACCCCATGGACTGTAGCCTGCCAGACTCCTCCTTTCCATGGGATTCTCCAGGCAAAGCACTGGGGTAGGGTGCCATTTCCTTTTCCAGGGGATCTTCCTGACCCAGGGATCAAATTGGAGTCTCCTGCATGGTAGGTGGATTCTTTACCGTCTGAGCCCCCAGGGAAGCCTGTAGAAGTTCAAGCTCCCATCACATTCAGGTGTAACTGTCAGCTGTCACTACCATATCTGGTCACTCTAGAACCAGAACTAAAGCCCAGTTAAGAAGCCAGCATTTAGGGACATCCCTTCGGCCCAGTGGTTGAGACTCCACCCTTCTATTGCACAGGTTTGAGCCCCGGTTGGGAAACTGAGATTCCCACATGCCGCACAGTGTGCTCGCCTGCAAAAAAAAAGAGTCTGACATTTAGCCGCTAGTGGAGGCACGGTTATGTCTCCTCTGACATCCTCTCCCTGCCGAGGGTTTCCTGTCGTGGAGTCAAAACACAGAGATGTCCAGAAAATTCAGTGCTTGTGGGTGTGGCAGGGCCCAAGGCAGGAATGACGTCCCTTACACACACCTTCAGTCACCGAATTCCAGGACAACAGACACTGATTCGGTTGTTGCCCCTTTTCCCCTTCAATGCTCAGCAAGCAGCACAGTGCCTGGTATGTAGAAGGAGGACAATTTTCTTTTTTTTCTAACAATGAATAAGTTGTTGAGAAACTACATGACCCATTGCATCAATCAGAAAAAGAAACCAGGGTAGGGAATTTAGTACAAGAAATTAACACAGGTATTGGAAGAACTGAGACCCTGAAAGGGGCCATGAAGCCACATGGATATTCACACCCGAAGGTACCATTCCGCCCCCGGGGCTCAGGCAGGTCTCCAGGGCAGGAGCAGAGTGAACCACAGCGGTACTGTCTGCCTGAGTCAGGAGGGCAGTGGGAGAAGCTGCCCCAGAGGAGCGGGAGCACTCAGTGGTAATCCCCTCACCTCCAGGAATCAATGTAGGTGCCATTGGGAAGACTCACTGGAAAAGACCTTGATGCTGGGAAAGACTGAAGGCAAAAGGAGAAGGGGACAGCAGAGGAGAGATGGTTGGATGGCATCACCAATTCAGTGGACATAAATTTGAGCAAACTCTGGGAGATGGTGGAAGACAGGGGAGCCTGGTGTGCTGTGGTCCATGGGGTCAAAAAGAGTCAGACACAACTGCGTGGCTGAACAGCAAAGTGCCAGAAAGACGTGCAAACCAGGAGCACTCAAGTCACTCAGAAGAGGAGTTTCATTTGCTCCTCAAAGGGAAGGCTGGGATGCCCGCGGCTGTATCCCAGTCCCCAAAAGGCGTTCTTTCCAGAGGCATTTGTTGGGCTGCTTGCTAGTACAGATGACAATGGTCTGCACGGGTTTCCATAGAGGACATGGATCGAGCTCCTTCCTTTAAAGATGAGTAGAAGTTGGAAAAGAGAATACAGAAATTCTAGAATGCTTATCACATCAAAGCAGGGGCTGAAATGACTAACAGAGATGAGCAGAGCTCGTCTCTACTGAGCACCCGTGCATGAGTCTCCCATGATCCCAGGTCCTTGCACCATCTCCACACCGGGAATGTCAAATCTCTGCAGACAGGAAGGACCCTACCCTGGTCTTCTCCCGAGTTTCCTGCTACCGAGTTGCTGATCACAGCCTCTGCCTCCCCCAGGGTCCCTTTAGAGTCCACCTCTCACCTCTCCTGCCACCTTTCAGCCCAAAAAGAGGAACAAGGTCCTCATGTTTATAGTTCCTCCCTTCTAGATGCCCTTGAAATAAAAGAGATACAAAATAAGAATGACCTAAAGTTCGCTGGAAAACAGGAAGGGTGTCAGCATGGAAGTGTGTCTTTGAGCAACATCTGGGTCATTTAAAGACAGTGGATGTAGGTAAGTGGGAATGACGATCAGGATGCAAATAGCAAGATCAGCTGTAGGGGTGGGAGGGGGGTGACGTCTGTTCCCTGCCACACACAAAAGGGGGAGCCTCGGCTCACAAAGAAGAGATTCCGTTCTTCCCACTCTCACCACCGAGCACTCATTTTCATCTTTTCTCCCCTCTCCAAGGGAGCACGGTGCAGTAAGGGACTGGCCAGGGCCTGACACTTCTGTCCTTGGGTGTCAGAGGCGAGACGCAGGCAGCTACCTCCCACAGCCCAGGCATCACCGCAGATGCCCCCATCACCCTTGTCTCATGTGCCCCGCTGCCCAGGTGCACCAGCCCACCCAGAGGGGTCTTCTTCCCCCTCTTCAGCATCTCTGCTTGCAACAGAGATGGAATCATCAAATTCAGATGCGCTCAATTAGGTCTTCAGTTTGCAAGAGATCCTGGGTGCCTTCAGGGCTAAGCCTCTCTTTTCAACCCAGTTTTTTCTTTACTTATTAATGGAAATAAAGCTGTTCAGAAAAACACACATTTTGAGGCTCTTTTAATCAGAGAGTCCTGTCACTTCAGATAAAGCGTATGTTTGCTCTCTTTTTCCCACCAGCTTTTCTCCCTGTGTGTGCTGAACCAGCTACGACCTGGGAGGGTCAGCAGGGGCCTGACCACAGCGGGGTCTGTACTGCGGTCCCTGCCCAGCTCCCTGAAGGGAAGCCTCTGTACTGGGGCATCTTACCCTCCAGGACGAGGTTTACTCTGAGGAAATGGAGAGCTGACCTTCACAGTTTCTGGGACAGTTCACCCCAGGTTAATCTGGCTGTGGAATAAAAACTAATAAACAACGAAGAATAGCCAGATATTAGATTAAACTGGCCACAGATAAAGGACCAATTTCAAAACAGGCACCATCACCAGAACATTTTACTGATCTCTCCTAGAAAAATGTGAGATAATTATAAAATCTGGAAAAGTCGATAAGGAAGATAGATAGGTACACACAGGATGGAATACTGGGTTAGTCACTAAGTCGTGTCTGACTCTTGCAACCCCCTGGACTGCAGCCTGCCAGGCTCCTCTGCTAAGGGATTTCCCAGGCAAGAATATTGGAGCGGGTTTCCAAATACTACTTGGCCCATAAAAAAAGAATGAAATAATTCCATTTGCAGCAATATGGATGGACCTAGAGATTATCATAGTAAGTGAAGTAAGCCAGTCAGAGAAAGACAAATTTCATATGACATATTGCCTATTTATGGAACCTTTGAAAAATGATACAAATGATCTGTTTACAAGACAGAAATAGACGGGGAGAGATAGAAACAAACTCGTGGTTACCAAGGGGAAAGGGGGAATAAGTTAGGAGTTTGGGGTTAGCACAGAAACACTGCCACACACACTGCCACTGTCTAGCCCAGGAAACCCCAGTCAATATCATGTGACTCTGACTAGCGTCTTATAATCGCCTATAAGGAAAAAGAACCTGAAAAGCAATGCGTGCGTGCTCAGTCGCTTCGTCACGCCCGCCTCCTGGCAACCCTATAGCCTGCAGCCCACTAGGCTTCTCTGTCCATGGGATTCTCCAGGCAAGAATACTGGAGTGGGCTGAAAAGCAATATATAGACAGAGAGAGCTCTAGAGAGAGCGGGATCACTTTGCTATACACCAGAAACGAATACAACTTTATAAATCAACTATACTTCAACTTTTAAAAGAAGAAGCTACATTAAAACACACACAATGTACATATATAAATCTGTCATGCTGGAGGCATGAAGGATGGGACTTCACAACAGCGATGCCTTCAGCAGTTACTCAGCTGCACACAGTGCCCTGCAATTTTAGGCAGAGCCAGTACATTTTCAGTTAAGTGGAAGCAATCATCCTTTTAAAGGAAGTTGAAGAATAGACTTCTAAACTAATGTTAATGAAAGAAAATCAATCACCTAATTCCAAGGCGTTCATGAGACATCTTTCCAGGGTGACTGGAGAGACTGGGAAGTGTGCTACAGGCCCTGAGAAGGTGGCTGGGACTTAACACACACCTTCCTCGTAGATCTCTGTCTCTCCAAACACTGTCCTGATGGGTGGAAACCTTTCTCTTTCTTTCCTTTAGTAATCTCGACATCTTATTTTCATGGGCTAGTGCTTCTCCTTCAAAATTTAAACAGAAGACCTAGAATAGGGTCACTGAAATACCTTGAGACGTTAGTCATTTTAATAGATTGAGTTCCCCCATTAAAAGGCATCTTCCCACAGTTCAGATATAAATGCACGCTGTTTACCAGAGATGCATCAAAACTGAATGATAGCGGCATCATTAACATCACGAATGTTAATAAATAAAGGAATGGATGAGGCGCATGAGGAAAATGCCAAGAAAAAGCAAGTATATGAATATTAACATGAAGTTTCAAAGCCGACATTCTTTAAAAGGACAGGGAAGCAATTTTATATTGATTACAGAGATAATTCATGGAGAAAACATAATAGTCATGTATCCTGGGACACATAATAAAACATCAGAACAGTTACAGTGAAAGATGTGTAAATTCAAGGAGAAACTCAGAAAATTAGATTAGAAACACACTTCTCAGAAATGGATTAAATAATAAAAATGGGGGTATAAGAATTTGAATACTATGACTAATAACCTTAATATTTAATAACTATGTATAAAAGCTTTATACCCAAAACTAGAATACACACTTTTAGAGTGCTAACAGAACATTTAATAAAAATTTCATTAGTTTATAAACATTCTCCATATGGTCTCCTAAGACAGTGATCATTTAGAACCTGCTTCCTGATCATTGTACAAGTAAGTCAGAAAGGACAAGGGGGCAGTCACAACAAACCTAACCACTCACAGAACGCCAGATACTCACTCACTGGATGTTCTTCCTCAGGCGTAGTAGAAAAGCCTCGGTATACATATATAAAGAGCATGTAAAATATAAATATTTTAGAAAACATGAATTTTTGCCTAGTTAAAAAATTTATGACAGTTTGGTTCCACGTGTTTGACAATATGAATAGAATGCTAGAGTTCTAATTTTTAAAAAAGTAGATACACAACAAGCAACAAAGGTTTACTGTACAGCACAGGTAACTATAGTCAATAACTTGCTATAATGGAAAATAATATGAAAAATCATGTATGCGTATATGTATAACAGTGGACTTATTGGAAAAGACCCTGATGCTAGGAAAGAGTAAGGGTAAGAGGCTTCCCTGGTGGCTCAGACGGTAAAGCGTCTGTCTGCAGTGCAGGAGACCTGGGTTTGATCCCCGGGTTGGGAAGATTCCCCTGGAGAAGGCAATGGCACCCCACTCCAGTACTCTTGCCTGGAAAATCCTATGGATGGCAGAGCCTGGTAGGCTATTGTCCATGGGGTCACAAAGAGTCAGACACGACTGAACGACTTCACTTCACTTCACTTCAAGAGGGTGTCAGAGGATGAGACAGCTGGATGGCATCACCGACGCAATGGACATGAACTTGGGCAAACTCCAGGAGCTGGTGATGGACAGGGAGGCCTGGCGTGCTGCCAAACAAGGGTCGCAAAGAGTCGGACACCACTGGGCGACTAAACAACAACAATAACTGAGTACTACAATGTTGAAACATTGTTAAGTCAACTATACTTCAAATATATATATATATACACACATTTATACAGACATATATATAAATTAAAAACTCAAACACAAGTTTGGGGCTAAAGACCTGAAAGTAAAGGTCACCAACCACAAGTTCTGATACAAAAAACTTCACATGCTGAGAAACAGGGAAGTTATTCTGGCTTATGCATGCGTTCACTTGAATTTGATATTAATTAGAATGGCATGCTTGTGGCCTATCTATACACTGTACATCAGCTTTAATTATTAAAGAAGAGTGCACACTGATCAGAAGCAAAGAAGGTCCAGGTTAAAAATAACAATTAAATGCCTCTCTTCCTGGGACCCAGTGCTTGTCCTTTACTGATGAGGTTCTCTTCCTAGGCTCCATACTGACTTGCTGTGCACGTGAATGGTGAACGTGACAGTCGCTCAGTCGTATCCAGCTCTTCGCAACCCCATGGACTGTAGCCCACCAGGCTCCTCCGTCCATGGGATTCTCCAGGGAAGAACACTGGAGTGGGTTGCCATTCCCTTCTCCAGGGGATCTTTCCAACCAGGGATCGAACCCGGGTCTCCTGCATTGCCAGCAGATTCGTTACCATCTGAGCCACCAGGGAAACCCGCTGGCCCGCTTTTTTGTTTTTGCTTTGAAACCTTGAAGAAATGGAACCCTGACTTGTTTCAAGTCCTTCATCTGACAAGATATGACATTGTCCTAAAAACCCCTGCTTCTCCAACGCGACTTCTCACAGTCATCTGGGGAGCGGGCGACTAGGCTAGTCCTCAGTTTGGCTCAAATCTTTTCCACCCTGGTATTGATTATTTTTTTTTTTCATCCACAATTCAAACAAGCCAACAAAAGCCCAAGGTCCCGGCAGGAGGCCGGCCCCTACCCTGCGGCTCGCGTTTCTTCGCCTGTGACGCCCGACAGCTCGTTCCCTCCGACCCTCTCCTGTAAGGCTGCCCCCGCATCTGTCTGTGGGAGCCGCGTGCACAGAGGGGGAGCTTTGCTCACGCAAGCCGCCCTGTGTTCTTCCCGTTTCTCATGCCTGTTCTGACTTGCGTCTGCTTGTTCAGAGACTTCATGGTTTTATGCGGCCAAGACCATTCATCTTTTCTTCGTGTGTTCTAGTTTCGAGTCTTATTTTTTAATCTTTTTAATTGAAGCGTGGTTGATGGGGCTTCCCGGGTGGTGCTGATGGTAAAGAACCCGCTTGCCAATGTGGGAGACCTAACAAAGGCAGGCTCAGCCCCTGGGCCGGGCAGACCCCCTGGGTCGGGCATGCAAACCCCTCCAGTGCTCCTGCCTGGAGAATCCCACGGACGGAGGAGCCTGGCGGGCTACAGTCCATGGGCTGCAAGAGTCGGACACGACTGAAGCCACTTGGCACGCAGCACATAGTTGATTTATAATATCATGTAAGTTTCCGGTGTACAGCACCTGATTCCACGGTGTCACAAGAGCCGGACACGACTTAGTGAGTAAACCACACCCATATACGTGTGTGTGTGTATGTGTGTGTGTGTGTTTATATCCACTCTTTCAGATTCTTTTCCCTTGTAGGCTGTCACATAGTGCTGAGTTTCTAGTTCTCCTCAAGCAGATGCTCCTCCTTCCTCCAAGCTGTAATAATGTCATCCGCAAATTCTATATTTTTAAGATCATGTACATTTATATCTTTAATACATTTGAAATTATTTTTGAGTGTGATTGCATACAAGACCAAGCTGCTGCTTCTGATAAAAAGATTGATGAGATTACACAAGCAAGATTAACCTGGGACTTCCCTGGTGGTCCAGGGCTGAATCCATGCTCCCAATGCAGGGGGTCCAGGTTCAGTTCCTGGCTGGGGAACTATTAATTGATCCCACCTGCCAAAACTGAGACCCAGTGGAGAATAAATAAATAAATTTTTAGAGTAAGTTGAATCTTACTTACATAAGATTAATCAACAACAGCAAGTTTATCACTCTTATATAAGTAAGGAAGATCTTACTTTTAAAAAATTTATTTATAAGATTGATCCACTGGGGGTGGAGGGTTCTTTTCCCACTTGACCTGAATGGCCACCCCAACACGTATGGAGCTCTGTAATCACACTGCCCACTGGGCTCTCTTCCTTCGCCTCCCTCTTTCACTTACAAGGACCCTTGTGGTACCACAGGGTCCACTTGGATAACCCAGGACTCCCTCTCTCTTGAGGTCAGCTGGCTAGCACCCTCCCTGCCCCTCCCCACGTGACCTAACGTATCCGTAGGTCCCCAGCAAGGAGGTGAGAGCTCTCGTGCCCACCGCAGGGCGACGGCTGGATCCCCATCTCTTTCTCTGAAGTGAGAAGTCAGGGCCAGGCTGGAGGCATGAGGTCACGAAGGGGACCCTGCCTGGAGCTGGGAGCCGGGAGCCTGCACCCTGGGCAAGAGAGGGCCTGAGAGGCCAGAGACAGTGGAGGGTGGGAGCCCCCCCGCAGAGCCGTGTCCACAGGCGCCAGCAGAGCCCAGCTTGGCTGAGTCAGGCCCACCACGTGAAGAGAGGACGGGGAGGCAGTGGGCCTGCTTCTCCCTGAGGAGGGGGCAGTTCCTCTGTCGCCACCCCATCCCCTCCGTTTCCCCCATCTCTCTGTATTTCAGCTTCTAGGCTTCTTTTGTTGCTTAGTCGTGTCCGACTCTGCAACCCCATGGACTGCAGCACACCAGGCTTCCCTGTCCTTCACCGTCTCCCAGAGCTTGCTCAAACTACTCACGTCCACTGAGTCAGTGATGCCATCCAGCCATCTCATCCTCTGCTGTCCCCTTCTCCTCCTGCCTTCAATCTTTCCCAGCATCAGGGTCTTTTCCAGTGAGTCAGTTCTTCCCATTAGGTGGCCAAAGGATTGGAGCTCCAGCTTCAGCATCAGTCCTTCCGATGAATATTCAGGACTGATTTCCTTTAGGATGGACTAGTTGGATCTCCTTGCAGTCCAAGGGACTCTAAAGAGTCTTCTCCAGCACCACAGTTTGAAAGCATCAATTCTTCAGTGCTCAGCCTTCTTTATGATCCAGCTCTCACATATGTACATGACTACTGGAAAAACCATAGTTTTGACTATCGGATCTTTGTCAGCAAAGTGATGTCTCTGCTTTATAATATGCTTCTTTGCCAACCAGCTTTCTGGTGACTCTGACCAACGGGAGGCCCCTGAGGGCCCTGTGGAACAGGAGGAAGGAGGAAGCTACATCTCCTTGCTGCCCAGGAGTCCTCTCTCAGGTGCTCTTAGAACCTGCCACTCGGCCCCAGCTTCTGGATTCTGCTAACACCCTTCCCTCCGCGGTCCCTCCGGAAGGACCTCCCGCTGGCACCTGCCTGCCGCCCCTCCCCGCCCTCACCTCCCCGCCCCACGTGGCTGCTCTGGCCTTGGCCACCTTCATGACCGGCTCCCTGTGTTGCATTCTCTCTGTTCCAAGGCCTGGGCTGGTTTCTGTTTTCCCTCACGAGTGTGAGGGGCCAGGGTCCTGAAATCAAGAGAGCTGCCACCAGTCAAAAGTAAGGAGGAAATTAACAGAGGACTTAAGTAGCTCAGACTCCAAAAGATTATCCAAGGCAGAAGGCATCAATACCCTGTGAGGTGTGGATTCTTAGGATAAAACAAAGTTTCTCTTTTCTCAGTAAGTTCTAGCATTCTCCCCAGCAGTATGGGAGAGTTCCCTTTTCTCCACACCCTCTCTAGATAGATCCACTTAAGCAATTTGTCTGTAGTAAGCAGAATTCACATGTCAAGGAACAGCTATGCTATAGATGTAGTGATCTAACTTTAGTGTTTACACAAACAACTTAGGCAGGCAGTTGCAAAAACTGAAAATTTATGTCTCGGTTCCCCAAATTGAGAAGCTACGGGTGAGACCCCCAAATCTGCATTTTGAAACCCCATGCGATTCTGACAGATAGTCATAAACTCTGTGTTAGAAAGCCCTAGGTCTGATCAGTGATCTCCAGAAGGTTCTTAAACATGTTGGCCTGCTTCTCCGCTGCCACATATGGATACCATGACCTCAGAGAGACGTCATATGGAGGATTAAACAACACACTGCGAAGTGTCTGGCCCATGAGCGGCAAGGATGGCAAAAGGGAAAAGGGATGGATGTGCCCTACAGGTTAATTTTTGCTGAGTGTTTGGGACAAATCTGTTTCTTTGATTTTTTTTTAGTTTAACGACATGCTTTTACAGTGTGACGTGTCGGTGATCTAGACTTGGTATGTTTCCACGTCCCTTTAATTGATGTGCCATTGTTGCTGTTTAGTCGCTCAGTCACATCTGACTCTTTGGTGACCCCATGGACTGTAGCCCACCAGGCTCCTCCGTCCACGGGATTCTCCAGGCAAGAACACTGGAGTGGGCTGCCATTCCCTTCTCCAGAGGATCTTCCTGACCCAGGGATCTAACCCAGGTCTCTTTCATTGGCAGGCAATTCTTTACCTGAGAAGCCCTTGATATTACATAGAAACAGTTAATTCAAGACTAGCATCATTTAAACTGGGAAATCTCTATTTTAAGTAGAATTTTAAAAGCTATCTGATGGATAGGCGATCCTAGTTTACTTTCCTAAATACTTTTAAACTTTGCTATCTGGTACAATAAACTAAACAGAGAGTAAATGCCCCCAAACTCAGAATACTTAAGACTAGTTGAGTTATTTATGGTCAGGCTCCAATAATGTTTTAGGAGCTACTTCTTTTAAATTTAGGTATAAAATGTTAAGAACTTACTCATTTGAAAAGACCCTGATGCTGGGAAAGATTGAAGGCAGGAGGAGAAGAGGATGACAGAGGATGAGATGGTTGGATGGCATCACCAACTCAATGGATATGAGTTTGAGTAAACTCTGGGGGTTGGCGATGGACAGGGAAGCCTGGTGTGCTGCAGTCCATGGGGTCGCAAAGAGTCAGACATGACTGAGTGACTGAACTGAACTGATAAAGTGTTAAAAACTTTGTGATAACTCTTGGAAAACTAAACTTCCCATCTCCTGCCTTCAGCTCAGAAATTAGCCAGTTAAAAACCAGCTGATACACCCAGGAACACAGAGACCCCTTGACAATGTAGCATCTAGTCGGTACTTAATCATCATGAAAATGGTTTTAAAGTAAGTTAACATGCTAATGGCATCAATGCTAACAAGCCCTTTTTACTTTTCACATTATGTGAATGATTAGTGGGTAGAGCTCTGTCTGAATGGGTCTCATTGCCTCACTGGGTAAATATGCGGCAAACTCAATCCACTGCACAGTCACGGCACGCCTGTCTGCAGAGTGCTAGGGAGCAGGGAGGTGTTGGGGGCAGAAAGTAAAAACTGTCTTGTGGATGAGCCTAGATACACAAAAAAAGGAGGGGCAAAGAATTGCAGGGGACTGAAGAAAGCAAAATGCAAATCCATTGATCTCGGGTGGAATCTATCACCTTGAATGCATTTTACAAACCAGGAAATGTCTCCAGCAGAAAAGAAAGACGTTTAATAGATCAGAGTCTGGGAGGAGATTGGATTCAAAGGCACCAGGAAAATTTCAGACTGGCCACCACATTGCAAGTGTGAAAACAGAGAATTTAACCCCTGTTGGTAGTGACTGGTATCATCAGTTGGGGAGAAGGGCTGCAATTATCAAGCAAGCAAAGGCTGTTCGCGGTCTGGCTCGAATTCCCACAATGAGCACTGGGAGCAGGGGTCCCCACACACCGGAGCAGACTATGTGTCCACGCCAGCGTCCTCATGGCTTCCTCATAGGGCCCTGTTTAAAAGCATCCTCGGTCGCTGCGTCAGTGAGGATGCAGGGATCAGCCTGAGCGCTTCCTTCCCCTCTGCCCTCCCTTGCATGGAAAGTTGCTCATTGGACATGTGGAAGCGTCTCTAATTCTGAGAGCATATACCTAGAATTCCAAACACAGGACTTCCTTGGTGGTCCAGTAGTTAAGACCATGTGTTTCCACTGCAAGAGGCATGGGTTTGATCCCCACTTGGGGAACTAAGATCCCAAATGCCACACCGCACAGCCAAAAATAAAGTGAAATAGTAAAAAAAAAAAAATCTTAAATACAATATATGGGTACAGGGCTTCCCAAGTGGCGCTAGAGATAAAGAACCAGATTGCCAGTGCAGGAGACACAAGAGATGGGGGTTCAGCCCCTGGGTGGGGAAGGCTCCCTGGAGGAGGGCATGGCCATATTCTTGCCTGGACAAAGCAGCCTCGTGGGCACATGGGGTGGGCACAGAATCAGACACAACTGAAGTGACTTAGCACACACGAGAATATGTACATGTAGCCTTTCCTTTCTTACGAGCTTCCCTGGTGGCTCAGAGGGTAAAAAATCGGCCGGCAATGTGGAAGACCTGGGTTTGATTCCTGGGTTAGGAAGACCTCCTGGAGAAGGAAATGGCAACCCAGGCCCGGTATTCTTGCCTGGAAAATCCCATGGACAGAGGAACCTGGTGGGCTATAGTCCGTGGGATCTCAAAGAGACACGGCTGAGTGCCTAACATTTCACATTTCGTCCTCTGATGAAATTTTGGCTCATGGTTTGGGCCATTTTCTAATAGAATTGTTTGTTTTTCAGTTTGAGATTTCCTTATGTAGTCTATATACAAGTCCTTTACTGAACCTGTGATTTGTTCATAAACATTCTCTGATATTTTGAGTCTGTAAGGGCTTTAAAAGTAAAAACGCTGCACCCTGGAGTCCAGAGGATTAAATGAAGTTTTCAGGAATTCAAACCCTTACCGTGTGCTTTATTAAGGAAGCAGGAGAAAGCCTGATTCCTGCTTCCACAGGGGAAGAGAGGCATAGGGACCAGGGGTTTTTGCACACAGCACTCTGACATCTGCATGTCGGGCGAGGGAGCCCCTGCGAGGCGGGCTCTGCTCCAGCTCCGACCGCCATCATCCCTGCTGCTCACGCGCCACCTAGTGGGCTCTGTAAACACAGCCGCATCCTGAGTGCAAGCTCAATTTGCAACACACAACGTTCTCTTCTCACCCAAGCTCCTCTCCAGAGAGCTAGCCACATCTGATAGATATCTCCACTCACCAGGACGCCCATCACACATGGCTGATTCTAAGAAGAAAAATAGTTCAGGAAGCGCTCTCTGCTTCATTCCTTGGGACTGGTAAACCCCTGGAAGGAAGCTAGGCGGCGGACACACCCCCTAATGCGGGAGAATCACGTAATTATGCTTCGCCAAGGAGCCTGCGAGTCTCCTGGTTCGCTGTATCGATCACCCTGGGGGTGCTCCTCCTACAGGTGGAGGTGATCTGCCTTCAGCCCCGCAGCCTTCCTTTGGCTCTGCTTCCAGCGCCGAGCTGTGATGGGCGCCTCTCCTGGGTATTGACACCATCGTGTGCTGCCCGAGCGCCTGCCGAGAAAGGGTCTCAGCCCCTGTCCCGTGTTAGACAATCAGAGAACGTTCCAACGGAGAGAAAATCAAGGGAGAGGGTGACTGCAGTATTTCCTCTGACACCTGTTTGACCAAAACCGAGCAAAACCCTTGAAATCGGGACCGTAACCATGTTCAGATCATCTAGTCCAGGATGCTTTCTTACATAAGGGATGTGAATGTGACGAGAGGTAGGGACGGGGTTGGGAGAGTGGAAAGCCGGCAGGTTCTTTAGTCCTGTCCACGGGGCCCCCAAGGCAGCTCCTAAGTCTTCCTAGGACTTCAGATACAGGTCAGAAAACACCGAGATGCCCTTCTTTTTAAAGGCTGAAGAGTACTCTGTTCTATGCACGTACCACATCCCCTGGAGGATGGAATGGCAGCTGACGCCAGTATTCCTGCCTGGAGAATCCCATGGACAGAGGAGCCTGGTGGGCTACAGTCAGTGCAGCCACACAGAGCCGGACACGACTGAGTGATTGACACTGTCAGATACCACATTATCACAAAAGAGGCGTCTAAACCAGTCAGATTCAGGAAAGAGTAGAAGGTATTCCCAGGCGTAAGGGGAGGAGCATCAGAGTGCTGGCTCCACCGGATGCGTGCGCTCCAGGGACCCAGGGCCTGTAGGCAACAGCACCATTCTTGCCACTGCTGCTGTCCAGGCGCGCAGTCGTGTCCCACTCTTTGTGACCCCATGGACCGCAGCACGCCAGGCTTCCCTGTCCTTCACCCTCTTCCAGAGTTTGCTCAAACTCATGCCCATCGAGTCGGTGAGGCCATCCAACCATCTCATCCTCTGTCGCCCCCTTCTCCTGCCTTCAATCTTTCCCAGCATCAGGGTCTTCTCCAGTGAGTCAGCTCTTCCCATCAGGTGGCCAAAGGATTGAAGCTTCAGCTTCAGCATCAGTCCTTCCAATGAATATTCAGGACTGATTTCCTTTAGGATGAACTGGTTGGAACTCCTTGCAGTCCAAGGGACTCTCAAGAGTCTTCTCCAGCACCACAGTTCGAAAGCATCAATTCTTTGGGGTTCAGCCTTCTTTATGGTCCAACTCTCACATCCATACCTGACTACTGGAAAAATCATATATCAAATGATCATGCTTTTGCTTTTGCCCATATTGAGAGAGAAATGTTATCTGAGTTTATGGTTAAGCCTCAAGTTACTTTGTGAAATATGGGACCTCTCACCACGCTACAGAGACATTTCACGGGGTGGACCCATAGAACCACAGAAAGATGTAGCTGCACCAGCAGTGAAGGCCTTCAGGGGATCCCCAGGCTCCTGGGATGTGATCTGGTCCAAGAGTAGAGTCTTCCCCAGGGTCCACAAATCTTGTGAGCAAGGATGCCCTTGGAAGGCATCCGGGAGGACAAGAGCCAGATTTCAACACTTGGAAGTAGAGGCTTTCTTTTCAGAAAATCTATGGAAAGTCAATGATATAAGATGTATGGCGTTAACAGTTCCAAATTTCAGAACCACATAGAAAAATCAGGGAACTGACTTATAACACCTCTACTCCTACAAACCTGGAGTAATCCAGTTTATACAAGTGGCCGTTTTACTGCTTTCTCAGTGAAAATGCAGGGCTAATACCTTTATTTTCAAATTGACTAGTATCTGCATTAAGAACAGTCAGGAATTTGAGCTCTGTTGGCATCTGCATTAAAGAATCCACCTGTCAACGCAGGAGACACAGGAGATGCTGGTTCAATCCCTGGGTTGAGAAGATCCCCTGGAGGAGGGCATGACAACCCACTCCAGTATTCTTGCCTGGAGAATCCCCATGGACAGAGGAGCCTGGTGGGCTACAGTCCATGGGGTCAGAAAGTGTCAGACATGACTGAGTGACTAAACACACACACATAGTACCTGCATTCAGTTCAGTTCAGTTCAGTTGCTCAGTCGTGTCCAACTCTTTGCGACCCCATGAATTGCAGCACGCCAGGCCTCCCTGTTTATCACCAACTCCCAGAGTTCACTCAGATTCATGTCCATCGAGTTGGTGATACTGTCCTCTGTCATCCCCTTCTCCTCCTGCCCCCAGTCCCTCCCAGCATTAGTGTCTTTTCCAGTGAGTCAACTCTTTGCATGAGGTGGCCAGAATATTGGCGTTTCAGCTTTAGCATCAGTCCTTCCAAAGAACACCCAGGACTGATCTCCTTGAGAATGGACTAGTTGGATCTCCTTGCAGTCCAAGGGACTCTCAAGAGTCTTCTCCAACACCACAGTTCAAAAGCATCAATTCTTCAGTGCTCAGCTTTCTTCACAGTCCAACTCTCACATCCATACATGACCACTGGAAAAACCGTAGCCTTGACTAGACAGACCTTTGTTGGCAAAGTAATGTCTCTGCTTTTGAATACGCTATCTAGGTTGGGCATAACTTTCCTTCCAAGGAATAAGCGGATTTTAATTTCATGGCTGCAGTCACCATCTGCAGTAATTTTGGAGCCCAAAAAAATAAAGTCTGGCACTGTTTCCACTGTTTCCCCATCTATTTCCCATGAAGTGATGGGACCAGATGCCATGATCTTAGTTTTCTGAACATTGAGCTTTAAGCCAACTTTTTCACTCTGCTCTTTCACTTTCATCAAGAGGCTTTTTAGTTCCTCTTCACTTTCTGCCATAAGGGTGGTGTCATCTGCATATCTGAGGTGATTGATATTTCTCCCGGCAATCTTGATTCCAGCTTGTGCTTCTTCCAGCCCAGCGTTTCTCAGGATGTACTCTGCATAGAAGTTAAATAAGCAGGGTACCTGCATTACCAGAATAAAGTTTGTTTACATATTTGGCTTTACCATACTTGGAGTCATCAAGTTATAGTAAGTTCTTGGGGTTCTTAAAATCATCTAACCCAAATCCCTCATTTTTAGAGATGAGAAAATTAAACCACAGACAATCCGCTAAGTGAAGTAAAAATCATATTCAGGTATTATTTACAATCCTCCAAGGAATTCATCTTCAAGGCAAAGAAAATGCTACCCACACCTTACAAGCTAGAGCTTCACGGCCATTCTTAAGGGAGGGTATAGGAAACAGTTTGTCATCACGTTTAGCTCATTCTGAACTTTTGTCCATTTGGAAAGGAAAACTGAAGGTTGCCTCTAAGGAACTTTGTAAATCAGTAAGCAGAAAGAGCCAAACAGCACCTCAGCAGCAATGCAGCTCAGCACAAGAATCACAAAAACTATCTTTGCAGTCTTTCCTGGTGGTCCAGGGGCTAAGACTCTGCCTGCCAATGCAGGGGACATGAGTTCCATCCCCAGTTGGGGAACTAAGATCCCACATGCAGCAGAGCAACTAAGCCCCAGCACCTCAACTCCTGAGCCCACGCATCTCAAGTCTGTGCCCACAAGCAGCAGCAAAGCCCCAGCACAGTCAGACACAGAAATAAATAATCTTTGAGTAGGTAATTTTTTTTATTGGCTAAAAAGAAGAAATGTTACATCCTTTGTCCTTTTATCTATAAACTTGGTCTTGCTAGTTCAAAAAGAAAATTTTTTTAATTTTTTATTTTAAATAAAAAGAAATGTATCTATAAACTTGGTCCTGCTAGTTTAAAAAGAAAAAAATCTTAAAACTTTTTATTTTGAATAAAAAGAAATTAACAATGTTGTGATAGTCTCAGATGGACAGCAAAGGGCCTCAGTCATATATATACATGTATCCATCATTCTCCCCCAAACTCCCCTCCCATCCAGGCTGCCACATAACACTGGCAAAGCTCCATGTGCTATACAGTGGGTCTTTGCTGGTTATCCATTTTAAATAGAACCAGTGTGAACATGTCCATCCTAAACTAACTATCCCTTCCCCCTATCTTTCCCCCTAGCAACCATGAGTTTGTTCTTTAAGTCTGTGAGTCTGTTTCTGCTTTAAAAGTAAGTTCAACTGTATCATTGCTTTTTAGATTCCACATATAAAGGATATCATATATTTCTCCTTTGTCTGACTTACTTCACTTTGTATGATAACCTCTAGGTCCATACACATTACCACAAATGGCAATATTCATTCTTTTTATGACTGAGTAGTATTCTGTTGTATATATGAAACTACATCTTCTTTATCCATTCAAAAAGAAAATTTTTTAAGTAGCCAATAGCGCATATCCTAATTTTGATTCATGTTTTTGTCTGGACCACACAAAGTAGCTATTTTCCAATTTCTAGAAGAGGCACTTCATGATCAATGTGTGTGAGTGTGTGTGTGTATGTGTGTGTGAGTGTGTGTGTGAGTGTATGTGTGTGTGCAGTCCCTTCAGTTGTGTCTGACTCTTTGACTGTGGACTGTAGCTGCCAGGCTCTTCTGTCCATGGGATTTTTCAGGCAAGAATACTGCAGTGGGTTGCTATTTCCTCCTCCAGGGAATCTTCCCGACCCAGGGATCAAACCCACTTCTCCTATATTTCCTGCATGGTAGGTAGATTCTTTACCCACTGAGCCATCAGGGAACTCTTCAACCTCATGACCATGATTGTTAAAAATATAGCCAGATGTTCATCTCAGAAGAGACTTCCACAAATGGAAGCAATGATGCTGTGTTTCAATTGTTAATCCACATCTCTTCTCCATTTATCTTTGTTTGTCCTTAAGACCGGAACCATTTTCCTACCTCAGCTTCTCTGGTGCCTAATAGGCGCTCAGATCTGTCAAATATGTGGATACCACCTGCCTGCCCTGCACCCAGTGCTAAGCAGTTTCCTGGCATATCATTAACAGATGAGGGCGAAGGAGGAGGTGTATCTAAATTGCTAGAGTCCCCAGAGGATTTATGTCCTGACTTTTGTCTAGAAAATTAATTTTGGTTCACAGTGACATGCTGGACAGAATGAAGAGCAAAACATGCACGATCGAGCCGTCCCTGAGTGGTTGATCGTCACCACTGCAATACAGTGGAGTGACCGAAGTTTCCTGATGAACAGTTCCCAAGGTAGCCTTGTAAGAACGCTGAAAAACTCTTCATCACAGATCGCTGAGAACATCTGCCGAAGGAAACCATGTCCTAGTGGCGTGGGACTTCAGCCCAGCTGTCCTCTGTACAGATAGTCATCCCCTTTTAAGCTGTTTGCTGTTATTCTCTATCCTGGGGAGATATGCCCCCATCCATCCTCCTCCTGTTTTCCAGACCGAGCAGCATGTGGGATCATGGATTCCCTGACCAAGGATCAAACGGGAAGTCCCTATGCCCCTTTCAAAGAAGCGATTTTCCCTTAAAATGATTGAGGCTTGCCAAAAGTTGTTCCTTGATCATATCATTTTTCTTAGTGAAAGCAGAAATTCTTCATCTTCAATTTCCTCCATATAGCCTCCTCCCTGATTCTGAGACCAGAGAAGAGCGAGACAGGAGAGGAGACATCTTTTCATTACATTCTCCATGGAAACCCCACCATGGACCAGCAGCTGGTGATCTGAACGCAGGAACGGTAACAGCTGTCTCACAGCTCCCCCAGCTTCAGGTTTAGGAAGATTTGACCCAGATGTTCAAGGTCTGGATGTTGAACTTATCTTCTTGGAGCAATAGAAGAGGAGCTAAATGGCGAGAGTTTCCTTTGAGGGTCCTTTTAAGAAAACCAGCTACTTGTGGATACAATCCTGCTCATCCTGGGAGCAAAAGACAAGCTCACACAGGACCCCTTGAGGATAGGACCATGCTACGGCTAAGCTTCAGGATCAATACTTCTTTTTCTATTCTAAGTCTGCTCCACTCACCTAGGCGATCTATATGATCATTTTCCTCTGTTTTTGTAATCCATACCCTTGGAACATTAAAGTCATGAACGTTCGTATGTAAGTGAAGATATCCTTAAACTCTCACTGACGTACATGGAATGGAAAGAGCCCATTTGTCCAAGCACAGACTTGACCAAAGAGCAGGGAGGCGTCTGGACCGCTCGGCCAGCTGCCCGCGCCTCTGAGACCCACCTACAGCATCCTCCCTCTGTGTCTTGCCATGCAGCCACATGGCAGCATGCGGATGCCTGGTACCCACATGCTGGCCTAGAAAGCTAAGGAAAAGAACCTCAAATTGACAGGAAATGTCTATCACCCTGACGGAGTGGCGCCTCCAATTAGATATTAAATTTTGAAACGTAAGTTACAATTTTAAGCACCTGATTTGTAAATCAAAATTTGAGCCCAGACTATAGGAAGGCCTATCAAGACTCTCCAAGAACACTCACACAGGCATCAACAGATAAAAAGCCCTACACATAGATCCAAATGCCCTGGAATCAATGGCTGTAATCCCGGGAGGGGATGACCAGACTCAGATATCATGTCCAACTTGCAAAATCACAGACAACAATGAACCTATGACTGAAAAAAGTGTAACAAAATTCTGCAAGATCGGTCATTCAGAAGAGGAGGGAAGAGAAAGCGTGTGGCCTTGTTGTAGTTTCTTGTAGATTCCATTCTCTGGGAACCAGAAGAACGCCCGAGAAGAGGAGAAGCAGACTCACAGCCTCTGATCGGGACTAAGCTGCAGCTAAGTCACTTCAGTCGTGTCCAGCACTGTGAGGCCGCATAGATGGCAGCTCACCAGGCTCCTCCGTCCCTGGGATTATCCAGGCAAGAACACTGGAGTGGGCTGCCGTTTCCTTCTGGACCACACAAAGTAGCTATTTTCCAATTTCTAGAAGAGGCACTTCATGATCAATGTGTGTGTGTGAGTGTGTGTGTGTGTGTGTGGGTGTGCAATCCCCTCAGCTGTGTCTGACTCTTCAGCTGTGGACTGTAGCTGCCAGGCTCTTCTGTCCATGGGATTTTTCAGGCAAGAATACTGCAGTGGGTTCCTATCGAGACTAAGGGGTCCTCTAAGTCCGAACCTCGCCCTGCAGAGAGGAGAGTGGCTTCAGTATCACAGGATCCAGCCCGAGATGTCGCCTTCCCACCAGCGGCTTGCCCTTTCCCTGGCCACGAACCCTGAAGGCTAAGAGAGTGTGTGGAGAGGTTGTGCTTGGAGAAGGCTGTGCTCCTTCGCAAAGGGGGTGGGCGATGGTAGAAAGCGCACAGGGGACTTCTAGGATCTGCTGGGGCAGCTCCTGTGGTCTGGAGGCGGCCAGAGGCAGCAGAAGACGCTGGCTCTCCAAGGGTCTTGAAGGTGACCCAGAGGCATGACCCTTCATCTGCCTCCCTGGAGCGGTGACCACAGGACCCCAGATTCAACCAACGCTTGCCCTCGAAGACTGGACATCCCCCACTCCCATCCCAGGAAACATAACAGGGGCGGCCACAAACCACTGTGACTGGTGGAATGAGGGCTTGAATAAAAATTAAATCCAGGCATTTAAAAAGTCTGCGGTCTGAGACATATTTACTGTTTTAAAAGTCCATGGTTTTAAACCGCAGATCAGACCTCACATGGTAAGTGCAGTCTGGTTCCCTGTGCACAACAGCACTGGTTGGTTGCTAACAGCTGCAAAGAGCACCAATGTCAGCTTCATGTTAATGACCTGAAGAGCCCGTCTATCCCTCCCCCGAGGAATGCCGTCAGCCCCGGCAGGCACGGCCATGGTTCCCGCCTTAATTCTGGCCTCTGAGTCTCCTGACAGGTTAGTGGGATTCTCGACCTTTTACTGCTCTGTGACGCCTGGCCAGCTTTGCTACCTGACCTCCCGTACTCTGGACTCAGAGTTCCTGGGTCCATGAGGCCTGGTTTCATCAACCTGTATGGCTGAACGTCTTTGAACTTGGTCTTTGGACAATCTGACTTACAGCGCTGCCAGTCCAACCTCAGGGTCCGCCCTTAACCCAGACCAGCCCATTCAAGATTCTCCAGAGGACACAGAGAAGACCCCTCTGAAGTAAGACAGCACCTCGTCCCCTCAAGGAGCCATTTGTAGAGACAAGGATGGACCTAGGGTGTGTCACACAGAGTGAAGTTGGTCAGAAAGAGAAAAACAAATATTGCATATTAACACATATATATGAGGTGACGTGAAAGTCGCTCAGTCGTGCCCAACTCTTCACGACTCCATGGACTGTGTCCCAGGCTCCGCAGTCCATGGAATTCTCCAGGCCAAAATATTGGACTGGGTAGCCATTCCCTTCTCCAGGAGATCTTCCCAACCCAGGGATAGAAGCCAGGTCTCCTGTATTGCAGGCAGATTCTTTACCATCTGAGCCACCTGGGAAGCCCAAGAATACTGGAGTGGGTAGCTGTTCCTTCTCCAGAGTATCTTCCCCACCCAGGAATTAAACCCGGGTCTCCTGCACTGCAGGCAGATTCTTTACCAGCTGAACTACCAGGGAAGCCCACACATATACATGGAATGTGGAAACGTGGTACAGATGAAGCTTGCTCCGGAGCAGGAACAGAGACCCAGACGTGGGGAATGGATGAGGGCAGGAGGGTGGGATGAGCTGGGAGATTAGGATTGGCGTACCTACACTACCAGCTGTAAAGCGGGCAGCTGGCAGGAAGGCGCTGTTCAGCATGGACTCAGCGCCCTGTGATGACCTAGAGCGGTGGGAGTGGGGGGGGTGGCGCTTGGGGGGAGAGGATATATGCAAACATATAGCTGATTCACTTTGTTGCACAGCAGAAATTAACACAACATTCTAAAGCAACTATACCCCCAGTAAAGTGAAGTTGCTCAGTCGTGTCCAACTCTGCGACCCCATAGACTGTCGCCCACCAGGCTCCTCCATCCATGGGATTCTCCAGGCAAGAGTACTGGAGCGGGTTGCCATTTCCTTCTCCAGGGATCTTCCCAACCCAGGGATCAAACCCGGGTTTGCCTCATTGCAGGCAGATGCTTTTACCGTCTGAGCCACCAGGGAAGTCCCTATAAATACCCCCAATAAATTTTTTTTAATAGCAATGTCAAGAATAGCAGGTAAAAGGGCCATTAGCCTCTGAAGAAGAGGTCAAACTGCAGCGTGAGGTGGAATTTGTACATTTCACATCGAGCTAGATGAACATATTAAGATCACTAAGGTGCTAGCTCGCATATTTATTCAGAACTAGCCACAGAAATAATTTTGCATCTCAAACCAGCGGAAAGAGTTGAGATGAATACGACATTTTAATCTATCCCAATATTTTAAAGCCCAAGCAGCCCCATGCTACTTGCTCAAATCTGCCGGTGTTTTACACGGCACTCGAGCATGAGTGTTCGAGTAGAAATCTTATTTGAGATGTGAAATTGTTTATGGTGCTGACACAAATTCAAAACAGGCGACCGTCTATCATCAGCCCCCTGTAATGGATTTTTAAGCACACGTATTATTACAGAGTCACTGCAGATATGAGAGGCTGCAAAATGGAGCACAAGTGTGTTTCCTTCATGAAACTTCCCAAGGATACTCCTTTTGCAGAGACTGCAGAGATCATCTGATGCCCTCGAGAGACCCACGTTCAGAGGTAGAAGAGGCCTCGTAGCTGAAAGCTACATAGGAATTTGTTCCACCTCCGGTTGCTTCAAAGGTTTCCAGGACAACAGTTCAAACGAAAAGGTAACATACCGGTAGCTTGAACAAGATCTAGAATTCTAAGCCGTAAATTCCAATGGTGTTTCCAAATCACGGCCCAGAATCAGACAACATGAACGGTTACATGATACATGTTACTTCTGTATGTCCCAGTGAGATCTATCCTGGCCAGTTACTGGGAAAAAAAAAATTCTGTGGACATTCAGAGTCTTGCCAGTTTGCTCCAATAGTGAAGTTTTATACCTCCGGTGGTCCAGGACAAATCAAAATAGTCCTTTACCCTCAAGGACTTGTTACAACTTGTATCACTTGCCACCAAGAAAAAAAAAAGGGCACAACGGCCTCTTCCTCAGCCTTTCAAGTCAACTGATAATAGACTGGGACAAGATTCTGCAGTCTGGCATATGCTATTTCCCAAACCTAGGTTCAGGAGTGCCCCAGGGCAGAAGCAAGTTCTGCAGAAAATCCAGTGCCTGCCCAGGTGGGCCACGCGCCCGGCAGATCCAGGCCCTGGGGACCAGGAGTAGACAGGTCTCTGGCAAACACAGGAGAGTTAAAGCGCACACCTGCCATTCCACAGTAAAACTCTGCCCCTGCTGCAGAGGGCTTCCTGATGGGAAAGGCGGTGCTGGGGTTGTAGCAGAGATTACGTGCTGACCGTACGTGGGGAGCCGTGGATCGAGTACTCCCCATCGCATGACCCCATGTTGGGGCAAAGGGACCCCCCCCTCCTTGTTTCCCCTTTGGTAACCGTAAGTTCTTTTCTATGTCAAGCTTTTTAAATACCTGGTGTGGTCTCTACTAAACGGGCTTCCCTTGTGGCTCAGCTGGTAAAGAATCTGCCTGCAGTACGGGAGATCTGGCTTCAATCCCTGGGTTGGGACGATCCCCTGGAGAAGGGAAAGGCTACCCACTCCAGTATTCCGGCCTGGAGAATTCCATGGACTATAGAGTCCATGGGGTCACAAAGAGTCACACACGACTGAGCAACCTTCACTTCACTTCACTCTACTCAACATGTGTCCCCCACCGCCTGGCTCCTCCAGCAACCTCTAGGCTCCAGAGGAAGTGTGTTTGCCCAGGCCACCAGTGCCCCTGCCCCGCTGACCTGTGACAGATCACTGGTTAATGGAGGCCCAAGAAATTTCACCGCCGGTAGCATCACAGGGTCATTTGCACAGACTCTTGGGATCCTAGCAAAACATCCACTTTTCACATGAGACATACTCGATCACGTGCACATCCCCACCTCACATCAACCACCTTTCTCGGTTTTAATCACGCTTCCTTTTTCGCTTGAACGATTTCGGCACTGCCCAGAATCCTCACGGCCACTTCTCAGGATGCTTTCCTTGTTTATAAAGAGAATGTAGGCCCCCTCAGTCACATCACAGCTTTAAGCAATGATTGAATTTGGCATCTACACTTTTGAAGTTTGGGTTATGTTCTCTAGGACCAGTGCCTTTTTTGACTGTTTCACTTTTTATTTCAGCAAGACTAGAAGTTGGTGTTCTTTGGGGAACTGTGTTTTACAAAGAAATGGAACTGATTGCTGGGAGCAAGTCAGTGAATATCTGGAAAGTATAAACCAACACACGGTTTTGAGATATGGCCGCAAGTACGTGTAGACACCAGGGTCGGCCGGCCTTCTGGCTAAGGAACACCCCCTCCCCCTCCTCATGGTACAGACTCCAAGTCTGCCAGGTTCAGATACATCCTCAGGAACCTTACAGCATGTGCTGGAGCCTCAGGGGGACTCACAGCATGCTAACTACTGAAATTCCACGATAGTGCATCCCACTCACCACTTCATGCTTCATCCTGAGCACTTCCCTCAGTCATTACGGTCATCAAATATTTGCCTGGCAACCCAGGTAATGGATTTAAAAGATCCTATTATATAGACAAGCCACATGTTAACCATTCCCCAACTCCTGGGACATTTTGATTGCTTAATTCCTTCTAGTCATTGGAAGGACTGATGCTGAAGCTGAAACTCCAATACTTTGACCACCTCATGAGAAGAAATGGCTCACTGGAAAAGACCCTGATGCTGGGAAAGATTGAAGGCAGGAGGAGAAGGGGATGACAGAGGATGAGATAGTTGGATGGCATCACCCACTCAATAGACATGAGTTTGAGTAAGCTCCAGGAGTTGGTGATGGACAGGGAGGCCTGGCCTGCTGCGGTCCACGGGGTGGAAAAGAGCAGGACACGCCTGAACTGAACTGAAGTCCTGTTTTCAGCATTCTCGTTTGCAAAAATGGAGATGATAAGCAGAAATGTTCTACGTCTGCACCTCCAAGATACGGGGTGGGGGTGGTCCAAGGTGGGACCTTAAAGGAAGATCTATCACTGAGAGAGCCCCCCAGCTGTGAGGACAGGTTAGAACTCACCCTTCAGGGTGGTCTCCCCTCCACAGATGAAACAGCAACACATCTAAATAAGTTATAAAGTGGGTTCTTTGCTAGATTAACCCCCTGAGAGGAAAATGAAACAGGTGGTGGGTAAGGATCAAGAATGGACAAGTGGCATTTGTATTACATGGATGGACCTGGAGACGGTCACACTAAGTGAAGCAGTCAGACAGATCAAAAAATGCCATATGAGGTCACTTCCATGTGGAATCTAAAAACACAATGGTACAGATGAACTTATTTACAAAACAGAAACAGAGTCATAGATACAGAAAACAAACACGGTTACCAGGGGTAAGGGGAGAGGGATAAACTGGGAGATTGAGACGAGCATACACACTGCTATATATAAAATAGATACGCAACAGGACCCACTGTTCTGCTGTTGCTCACTCGCTCAGTCGTGTCCGACTCTCTGCATCTCCATGGACCGCAGCACACCAGGCCTCCCTGTCCTTCACCATCTCCCAGAGCTCGCTCAAACTCAGGTCCATCGAGTCGGTGGACCATCTCCAACCATCTCCTCCTCTGTCATCCCCTTCTCCTCCTGCCCTCAATCTTTCCCAGCATCAGGGTCTTTTCCAATGAGTCAGCTCTTCGCATCAGGTGGCCAAAGTATTGGATCTTCAGCCTCAGCATCAGCCCTTCCAATGACTATCCAGGGTTGATTTCCTCTAGGACCTACAGTACAGCATGGGAAATTCTACTCAATACTCTGTAATGACCTGTATGGGAGAAGAATCTGGAAAAGAGTGGCCATGTGTGTATGTATAACTGGGCCACTTGGCCATACAGCAGAAGCTGATACAGCCTTGCCAACCAGCTAAGCTCCAATAGAATTCTTTTCAAAAGAACCAGAGGAGTGGGCGGTGAGAGACAAGGTCAGAGCTCTGCAGGGTGTCAGACTCCAGTCGCAGGAGGGGCTGTAGCAGCCACGGGGACCACTGACCAGCCCCACGAGAAACAGCTGCGGCGGCCACACAGCAGTGCAGGGGCGGGGCCGTGACTGAGCCACCACAAAGCCTGGAAGCCCTGGGCCCTCTGTCCAGGCTGACGCAGCTAAGCAGATGGCTTTCCTTGGCTCCGTCAGGCAGCTGGATCGTCCAGCCCCCTCTCACATTCCCGTTCGCACATTCGCTGCAGCTCACAGACCCCTACTGTCATCTCCCCAGCCATCACGTGCGGCCTCTGCCTCAGCACATGACCTCAGCACATGACCTCAGCACATGACCTGAAGAAGCATTAAAAGCAGTTTGATGAGTTCGGTTGAGATGCGGAAATCCAAGATTCAAAGCCACGCGTGTTTCCTGCAAAAAACATGAAACCATTCACTTCTGGCTGAATCTCCATAATAGGAAAACTAAATTGTTCCTTATTCACAGTAGAGATCGCATTTACAGCTCTTGCTTACTGCACTGTCCAAAGGTCCAAGGGAAAGCGAGATCCTGCTCCTTCCTGGGCAAGAGCAGCTTTGGCAAGGCGGCCATGGAGCCGCAGGTGCGAGGCTCCTTCCTTGGGCGTCAGTTCCACGCAGTGACCCAATCAGGAGGGTCAGGAACTCTCAGGACCCTCATCCGTCAGATTGTTAGTCCATACTCGTGCATATTTGTTTCTCTAAACTCAATTATTCTACGGGCTCTTATGATATTGAATTACACAACTCACAATATTCGAAATGGCTCATTTGTTCTGGGAATTACATGCCTCTAATTGTATCACAAAAATAAATGCTGACAACCAGGAGAATGGTAACGAAACACGGACCGCCACCAACAGGCGCTGAACGCGAAGCGAGAAGGCACGCTTAAATACTGCCACAGTGCCGGTCAGCGCACGATGGACATGGCCGAGTCCCACTGGGGGTAACGAGGATTCGTATTGATGCCAGTCCCTCCTCCAGAGAGCTTTGCCGTCGACCTACAGCCTTCGAGGATGCTTCCTGCCTTACGGGTTGGAGGACTCACTCAGTCATTCTGCCAAAGACATACCCAACCTCCAAGTAAACATTTTGCCCTAACAACACATTCCTTAAGACACGGCAGTGATGGACAGCAAGATGTCCAGACATCAGGAGTGGAAATCTTCTCAGGAATGTGGGCACCTGGTTTTTCTCAAGGGCCGCCCTCGATGGCAGAGGAGACAGAACCAGAACATCTGGAGGAAGTCATGCTGCCCGTATCAAGGGCCTCTGCAGCTCACAGATGTCCTCCCCTCCTTCGGGGGGAAGCACTCTCCACACCCGCTCCCACCAGATGACTGGCCGTGACTGCCATCCTCTCTGCAAATGCTCTCAGAGGAGGAGCGCTCCACCCCGTGACACCCCACTGGGGGCAGAGGAAGCCACAGCCAATGACTGGCCGCTGTGAGAGGAGCAAGGCCAGGGCCCCCCGAAAATGCCCCAGCTTCCGAGGTCCTTCCCAGGGCCGTCAGCTGAGGCTGCTGTCGACACCCCAGTGCCCCCCCAGGCCCTCCTCCCTTCCTTGGGCGGGGACCTGGAAGTGCTCCCGGCAAACTTCCTGCAGGTGTGCCTACATCCCAGGGCGCACTTGGCCCCCTTTCCCCTTATCCATCAAATTTAAACTGGTCACCTGGGCTTTCGACAAGCTTAAGAATGATAATAAAGACATCAGTATGGATGAGAAGGGAACTCACAGACACAGACAGCAGCCAGTTTTGGTGGAGGAAGAAAACTCATCCCTCTCTCTGCTTCTGTAAGAGTGATGCAGGGGCTGAAACAGCATAGCAGAGTTGGTCCCTGGTCCCACCATGAGTTCCCAGGAAAAAAAGAGAGATAGGGAAGACGAGAGAGCAGAGGAGGTGGGACTGCCCTGGAGGAGGAGAGAGGCCCTTGATACGGGCAGCATGACTTCCTCCAGATGTTCTGGTTCTGTCTCCTCTGCCATCGAGGGCGGCCCTTGAGAAAAACCAGGTGCCCACATTCCTGAGAAGATTTCCACTCCTGATGTCTGGTGATGGATCCGCCTTTGAGGCGGAGAGAAGCGAGTTGAGTTGAGAAGAGGGTATATCAGACGCCGTTACAGCCCACTTAGTTCTCTACTCCACGCAGTGCCGAGAGAGCCCTGCCTTGGCCAAGAACACACGTTAAGACCTGCAGCGTTTCTGTTTCAGCTGCAGGGGCCTGGGCACTCTGTTGCAATACTGCTAAAATATCATTAGACTGACACGAAAGAGCACTTTTCGTGTGACAGACACACCCAAAACTGTAATTTAAAGGATTAAATCGGAGATGGTGACATTTCGGGCAACTTGCAGAACTCTAATTCACATTAAACAAATGCAAATCCTTCATAATCCTTTTCCAAAAACACTTAAAACTTGTTTTTACTCTAAGAGAGGCCAAGTTGCCAAAATCAATGACTATAGATCAAAACGCTCACTTTAACTGTATTTTTCTCCAGTAAGCGCATTCTTTCAGGCCATTTTTCCTGGGGCCTGAAAACTTTTAATATAAGATAGAGCTCATACATGAGGGGTACTCCAGGCTGTGTTGATCCAGTGAGAATCCTGCAAATAATAATTATCGATCAATGCTAATAGCATATCTAAGTTTCAGCCAACAAAACAAAGGCTGTTAACACTTATCAAAATATTTAAATAGGTTTACCATCTGAAATTGATAAATTGAGTTATTGAACAGAATTGATCCTTCGCATTTTAAGCTCTGGTATGTTACATCATGCTTTACTGTCCATTGTAATTTACAATGAAAGGAAGCAGTCCAGTAAGGAAAGATCATCAATAACTCACCAGTTTTCATGATACAAGTGTCCAAGATGTGACTGTTTGAAAATTATTAGAAGGGAACACATGAGGTTTATTGACAAGCATCTTGTGTATGTCAGGATTTTCTGAGGAGCTTATTAAAAAGTAAAGATGCTCAAACCTGCCATAGACACATGATAGATTCATCAGGGTAGACATAAGAATCCACTTTTTAATAAGTCTCTCTGTTGGAACTGCAGATGAGCCAACCTCAAGAACCCCCATTAAAGTAGATGACATCATACTCCTAGTATTGAGCCTGGGAGATATTCATTCTCTCTACCTTAAGAAGCTTTGTCCTGTCCTAAGAGCTCTGGAAACGTACATGAAGCATTCTGGTATCCCTGGGGGGGAGTGGCAATTGCTAAATCACATGCCAATCATCCCCAAGACATGCAACACCCAACAAAACACTCTGCGCATGTGAGGTGCTGAGGACAGCCCTGCCAGGGAGAAAGGCTCGTTGTGAAGCCGTGTCACACGCAGCAGGCGCATCACAGTACTAGTGGGGCTGCTGTTCAGTCGCCAAGTCACGCCCGACTCTCCGTGACCCCATGGGCTGCAGCACCCCAGGCTCCTCTGTCCTCCACTGTCTCCGGGAGCTTTCTCAGGTTCGTGTTCTTTGAGTTGGTGATGCTCCCTAACCATCTCATTCTCTGCTGCCCCTTCTCCTTTTGCCTGGAATTAAACGTTTTCCAGTGCATGGGTGGCGTTCACAGCCACATCTGTGTTTATTCCTTCTTGTAGAAGTGAAAAGTGACTTAAAAAATGAAGGCACTGTCAGTCTGGGGCTTCCCTCATAGGTCAGCTGGTAAAGAATCCACCTGCAGGGTGGGAGACCTGGGTTCGATCCCTGGTTTGGGGAGAGCTCCAGGAGAAGGGAAAGGCTACCCACTCCAGTATTCTGGCCTAGAGAATTCCACGGACTGTATAGTCCATGGGGTCGCAGAGTCAGACATGACTGAGCAACTTTCACTTTGTCGGTTTGTAAACAAATTTTACAAAACAAAATTCTTAGAGTCATTGCTGACTCTTTTAATTATTGTAATAAATAGGAGAGCACATCACTTAAGGAGAAACAATTCTCCAGTTCTGTGCGTAATAGTTGGATTAATAGCGGCTACATGAGCAGCCCTTCTTGCTGAATGCAGCCAAGTATCTTTGCAATACCTAATCACTAATAAATTACCATTTAAATTCCAATCACCAAGATTTTTTTTATAAATATTGGGTTCAATTTGCATACTTGGTCTATCCCACAAAATGGGGACCAATAAGCATCTTTTATATTAAAAAGCAGAGACATTACTTTGTCAACAAAGGTCCATCTAGTCAAGGCTATGGTTTTCCAGTGATCATGTATGGATGTGAGAGTTGGACTATAAAGAAGGCTGAGCGCCGAAGAACTGATGCTTTTGAACTGTGGTGTTGGAGAAGACTCTTGAGAGTCCCTTGGACTGCAAGGAGATCCAACCAGTCCATCCTAAAGGAGATCAGTCCTGGGTATTCATTGGAAGGACTGATGCTGAAGCTAAAACTCCAATACTTTGGCCACCTCATGCGAAGAGCTGATTCATTTGAAAAGACCCCGATGCTGGGAAAGATTGAGGTCAGGAGGAGAAGGGGACAAGAGAGGATGAGATTGTTGGATGGCATCACCGACTCGATGGACATGGGTTTGGGTGGACTCCGAGAGTTGGTGATGGACAGGGAGGCCCGGTGTGCTGTGGTTCATGGGGTGGCAAAGGGTCGGACACGACTGAGCAACTGAACTGAACTGAACTGTTTCAAAAGTTAGAGAAATCAGAGACAAAACGCCCTCCTAAGCATCACAAAGTCATAAAGTGCACTGGTTCTCTCCAGACTTTGCTGCTAATCGTATACAAACCCCCTTCCGACTGAATGACTGAACTGAACTGAACCCTCTACAGAAACTCAAACAGAATCGGTAATAGAACCAACTAACTCTCCTGCACTTTCTCTCTCTCTCCTTCTCCTTTCTGCCCTTGAGGCAGGTAGACCTGGGTCTCAGTGACACCCTCTGGCCATGGATTCCCAACAAACATTAAACCAGAAAAGGGAGGGCTGCCCACATGTGTACTGAGAGCAGAGTCACCATTGTTAATGTATGGATGTGAGAGTTGGACTATAAAGAAGGCTGAGCGCCGAAGAACTGATGCTTTTGAACTGTGGTGTTGGAGAAGACTCTTGAGAGTCCCTTGGACTGCAAGGAGATCCAACCAGTCCATCCTAAAGGAGATCAGTCCTGGGTATTCATTGGAAGGACTGATGCTGAAGCTAAAACTCCAATACTTTGGCCACCTCATGCGAAGAGCTGATTCATTTGAAAAGACCCCGATGCTGGGAAAGATTGAGGTCAGGAGGAGAAGGGGACAAGAGAGGATGAGATTGTTGGATGGCATCACCGACTCGATGGACATGGGTTTGGGTGGACTCCGAGAGTTGGTGATGGACAGGGAGGCCCGGTGTGCTGTGGTTCATGGGGTGGCAAAGAGTCGGACACGACTGAGCAACTGAACTGAACTGAACTGTTTCAAAAGTTAGAGAAATCAGAGACAAAACGCCCTCCTAAGCATCACAAAGTCATAAAGTGCACTGGTTCTCTCCAGACTTTGCTGCTAATCGTATACAAACCCCCTTCCGACTGAATGACTGAACTGAACTGAACCCTCTACAGAAACTCAAACAGAATCGGTAATAGAACCAACTAACTCTCCTGCACTTTCTCTCTCTCTCCTTCTCCTTTCTGCCCTTGAGGCAGGTAGACCTGGGTCTCAGTGACACCCTCTGGCCATGGATTCCCAACAAACATTAAACCAGAAAAGGGAGGGCTGCCCACATGTGTACTGAGAGCAGAGTCACCATTGTTATGGCCCAAAGAACAGCATCTAGAGCCCAGCAGAAACCCAAGGCCTCCCTGCCTGCAGGCAGAGCTGTCCCCAGGGCCGTGTTTTCCCCTCGATTCTGCCAGAAGGCTTTGCTCTCGCCTCTGGGAAGAGCCCAGGTCTTCCTGCTTTCTCCTTCTTCTCTCCTGAAGCAGAAAGACAGACACTAGACTCCACAAAGTGCCCTGGGGTGCCACGTGCTGTCCCAGCTCATCATCGGCTGTCGTTAGTCACTCAGCCGTGTCCGACTCTTGGCGACCCCATGGGCTGCAGCACAGCAGACCTCCCTGTCCTTCACCATCTCCCGGAGCTTGCTCGGACTCCTGTTCATTGAGTCGGTGATGCCGTCCAACCATCTCACCCTCTGTCTCCCCCTTCTCCTCCCGCCCTCAATAGTTCTCTCTAATTCTTTGTTTACCTCAAACGTGAAAGGCATAGAAGGGTGTTGTGGGGGAGTCTGGTGGTGGTTTATATGACTGTCCTCCTCAATCAGACTTCAACTGGGTGCTTACGTTGGACTTTCCATCGAATCTTTGGACTCCAGGTCCCCAGTTTTGATCTTAGTGATCACCCATGCCTGGGCTGACTCTTTCTCATGACCCAGACCCACACTCCCTGACCCTGTCTTGGCCAAGATCACTGACATTGACCACTCGCCTGCATTACAGTTTCTTGGAACTGTTTTAATTCATCATCCTTTCTTCCCCAGAAACATATACAGCTCAAGTCTTAACTCAAAACCCCCATCAGAGTTTTCCAGTCTTATGTCCTAACCAATATGGGAGGAGCTGGTCTCTTTCTCAAAAATATACAGGATATAAGACTGCCAAGCATTCAGTCTACTCCATATGGAAGCAGAGTAGACTTCAAACTTCACTTTAGGAGTTCATAACCACAGGTAGCCCTCTGACCCCCTAAAATAGTCTGTCTTCTCCTTGACTTCTTGAAAACTCCTAGTAAAACACAAGGATATTGCTGTGCTTAAAACTCAGATATTCCTTAAAACTGATATTCAGGATGTCGCTTGCATACACAGTACTTTCAGAAGAATTAGTCAAAGGTGGTCCATTTAGGATTAGGGCATAGAAGCTGTAGTGAGATCCCATTTTCCAGAACAGGACTTAGGACTGGGTGAGTGAGGTCTGACTCCAGCCCATCACATTGCCACGCTGGCCAGGGGCCTTGCCTTGAAATGCTGGACCCACAACTTCCTTTAGAAGACAGACACGTCACCTGGATCCATGTAGTGGAAATATCCTTTCAAAACAGTGTTCAAAAGCACGAAAGGAAGGGCAAGATAAAAAGGCAGCTAGTATCTGGGAGAAGAAAGGAACACACAGGAGAATTTATTTTAAAGGAGAATCCAAAAGACGAGAACAAGCTTTTGTCTGCTTCATAATTTAACACATGGAGCTTTGCCTGACGGGGGTCCTTGCAAGAGAGTCAGGCTGGTATTTGTTCATATCTCTGAGATACCACTTGTAGTATTACCCATTGTAAGTCATCAATAAGCTTTTGGTTGATAGAGGAAAAGGAGGGATGACTAGCCAGTTTCCAAGAGCCCAAAGGGTTGAATTAAAACTGCATCTGGTTAGAGACTTCCCTGGTGATCCAGCAGTTAAGAATCTGCCTGCCAGTGCAGGGGACCTGGGTTTGGTCCCTGTTCAGGACAGATCCCACATGCTGAGGGGCAGCTAAGCCATGCACCATGACTACTGAAGCCGTGCACCCTAGAACCAGCGACCCACAAGCAAATTCACCACCATGAGCAGCTTTCCTCTAGTTGCCCAGCAACTGAGAGTAGCCCCTGCTCACCATGGCTAGGGAAAGCCCATAAAGAGTGATGAAGACCCAGCACAGACACAAAGGGATAAATAATTTTTAGATGCTACCTGGTTAAAAGCAATATCTCACATGATAACGTTCTAACTGGCCACTTACTTTGTAAATGTGGCTTAAATGGACCCTCCATACATGTCAATGATTTAAATATTAGATGGGAAATATGCACATAGAGCATAGTATATGAGATATAGGAAGGATATGATAAATCCTTGTAAGTAAACCTTAAAAGGCTTCCCTGGTGGCTCAGTGGTAAAGAATCCGCCTGCAATACAAGAGATGTGAGTTTGACCCCTGGATCAGGAAAATTCCCTGAAAAAGGAAGTGGCAACCGGCTCCAGCATTCTTGCTTGGGAAATTCCACGGGAAAATCCATGGACAGAAGAGCCTGGTGGGCTACAGTTGATGGGGTCACAAAAGAGTCAGACATGGTGACCCTATGGACTATACAGTCCATGGAATTCTCTAGGCCAGAATACTGGTGTGGGTAGCCTTTCCCTTCTCCAGGGGATCTTCCCAACCCAGAGATCGAACCCAGGTCTCCCGCATTGCAGGCAGACTCTTTACCAGCTGAGCTACCAGGGAAGCCCAACTGAAAAACCACAATCCTTAACAGACAAAGGGGAGGGAGTTCCCTGGCAGTCCAGTGGTTAGGAGTTTCACTGGACCTGGTGCTTTCACTGCTGAGGGTCTGGGGAAGCCTTGGCTGGGGGAACTAAGATTCTGCAAACATGCAAAATGCGGCCAAAATAAAGGCATTCAGTTCAGTCCCTCAGTTGTGTCCAACTCTTTGTGACCCATGGACTGCAGCACACCAGCTTCCCTGTCCATCACCAGCTCCCAGAGCTGCTCAAATTCAAGTCCATCGAGTCAGTGATGCCATCCAACCATCTCATCCTCTGTCGTCTCCTTCTCCTGCCTGCATCTTTCACAGCATCCGGGTCTTTTCAAATGAATCAGTTCTTCACATCATAAAGGCAAAGGGGGAGAAAATAAAATACACCCTGCCACACTCAATTTCACCAAAGATCAGAGGACACAGCAGAGCATAAAGGTCACTTGGCTGCTTGTTTTGGTTTCTTTGGCATCTTGGTCTGCAGTATGGATAAAGGGAGTGGATAAATTCTCCAGCAAACATCAAAATCTCAGTGCATTTGAACAGAACGCACACATGACTAGACATTTTAAGGACCTCTGTAGAGCAGTGTTGTCTGGTCATAAAAGCCCATAAAAATCTAGCTAGACTAAATCTCTCCCTAGGGAGCAAATACCAAATCATAAATTTATCTCTAAGACCAAGTTGAGGATTTAAACCTATAATAGGACCACTGGTCCAAAGGCATTCAGTAATAAAAATTCACAAGTTGTTGGGTTAAATATTCATGGAGCAAGAACTGCAGCTATAACTGTGAGTTTCCTTTCTGGATCAAAACTGTAGCATTACAAATATTTAATGCTGTATCAGGAGACTCAGTCACTTATTGCAATAAAGATACTTGTGCTAAACCTTTTCCATCAGACAAAAATGGTGAATTACAGCCCACATGCCAGGCAATTGAAAAAAAAGAAAAAGGAAACGTTTATATTCATGTAGTTCCAAGCTGACTTTAGAAGAATTCTGGAATGAATGGGAGTCCAATGATTCCATTCTCCCTGCAAAAGCAACCACTTGACTAGTGAAAATTATTTTTTAAAACAGTCATCTAAACCTCCTGGGGACTGTCCTGAGGGCACTTAGCAATTGGAGAGATAGTCAAGAAAATTGAGTAAGGCTCAGTAAGAACAGTGGGGGTCTAGGGAATCTGAGCCCACTGTCACCCCTACCCTGGGTAACTCGATCACAAGCACTCTGATGTGGGCAGGTCCAGTCAAGAAGACAGGGCTCCTCTCCCCACCTCATCCCAGTGGAGCTACAGTTTCATTTTGAAAGGCATAGGTGACCGGTGTTTCTCAGGCTTTCAGAATTCCAGGGAAGAATGGCTGAAAAGATGAGGCTCCGACCTGCTGGGGCAGAATGTTTACCCCAGGTGCGATGGGCTGGCAATACTGAGCCCTCGATCAACCCTACACCAACTCATTCATAAGGAGAGGCTCCACACCAGGAGACCAGGGGCTCCCACCCACCCCCCACCCCATCGCTGCTCAGACAGCAGGTGTATCACTCCAGGAGAAGCAGACCAGAATGTGAACAGACCAACAACCCAATCGAAAAACATGGACTGCCAAACTGGCTTTTCAAAAAACAAGACTCAGCTTTATGCTGTGGACAGCACTCGGCTGTGGCCACCATTTACATCATGGTGCGTTATCAGCAGCCACCGCTGTAAACCAAAAACCAGGGGCTTGGAGGGTCCAGGAGAGGGTTTCAGTCACAGGGACCAAGAGAAGGTTAGCAGCTAGGAAAACCCTCTGGAAGGAAAGCTAGAAATAGCTGGACAAGAGTTTTAAATCTTTTGAGCCAGTAATTCCTCCGCCTCTGGGATTTTAGCTTTATAAAATAACCATCGGTGTGCACAGAGATTTCGTGCCAAGGATGGTCACAGCTGTATACTTCTAGTAACAAAGAAGAAACAGCTTCCGTGTCCAAAAACTGGGGATTAATTAAAGCTATTCTGGATATTTTAAACAGAGGATATTGAATACAAGAAATAGGTTTTCAGCAATTCCATGTCATTGGTGAAGAAGCAAGGCCTGGCAAGGCAAGACAAAGACAGGTGCTACCACTCAAGGCTGGGGCGGGGGGGGTGGAGGTGCACACAGCTCCACTCTAGAGACCACGGGCTGTGGTCATCAGCCTATGAATTCTGGAGCCTCCCCCTTGAGCAAGAGAGTGGGAGGTGGAGGGAATATCATGCCTCCTAACTCTCCTCAGCCTTCCATCCAGTCTCCCCTTGGCCCAACCAGGATCTGAAACAGCTTGGGAAATGGGGTCCCCATGACACAGAACAGAGGAAGCTAAGAGTAGGGGTGAATATGAGAACCAAGAGAGAGGACCAGCGTGGTACCCTAGCCAGCTTTCCATGGAAGGACTCCTTTTCTATAAAAATTGTGCACATCAAGACCTCATACTCCAAGTGAATAGAAATGAAATATGCTTCGCTCCAGCTGTTGACCTAACAGATGGAAATGTTTTCCTATCTGTTTGCCAAATCATCTATATAAACAAGAGAAGTGGGTACCGCAGACCATAGTCCGGATTCCCTCCTCCGGGACTGAAGCGCACATTCCCAAGTCTAGAGGGAATTTTGGTGGCCAACTCCTGATGTCTTCAAGCCACGTCCCTTCCCGGGGTGGGCGAGGTCAGGCTGCATCCAGTGACGGACTGAGGAGGGCAAATCAAAGTCTCCTCTCCCCGCCCCCATTCCAGGGTTACTCTCAAAGGTCTTCCCAGAACTGGAGGCCCCTCTGGAATCGGCCAAGGCCACCGGTACCGACAGGAGCCAGGAGAACGCACACAGGACCAGAGGGTTCCGGATGGAGGGGATGGAACACAAGTTTGCCAGGACGAGACCGCTTCCCAATGCAGAGGACCAAGCACCCTGAGGAGGGCTCTGAAGCAGAGCTGACACGGCACTCAGGTAGCACTTATGTGCGGGCCATTGCTTCCTCCAAGCCCTCAGTGAAGGACAACAATCTGAACCGCTACGGTAAATGGTGTCCCAAGGGTTGGAGAGGCTCAAAAGTGTGAGCTTGAGAGGGGGACTGCTGTGGAGGGCAAAAAACCCCAGATACCTATGCTGCCAAAAACCTAGACAGTGTGTTAAAAAGCAGAGACATTACTTTGCCGACAAAGCTCCATCTAGTCCAAGCTATGGTTTTTCCAGTAGTCATGTACTGACGTGAGAGTTGGTCCATAAAGAAGGCTGAGTGCCCAAGAATTGAAGCTTTTGAACTGTGGTGTTGGAGAAGACTCTTGAGAGTGCCTTGGGCCGCAAGAAGACCAAACCAGTCATTCATAAAGAAAATCAACTTTGAACAGTCGTTGGAAGGACTGATGCTGAAGCTGAAGCTTCAATACTTCAGCTACCTGGTGCAAACAGCCAGTTCACTGGAAAAGTCCCTGATGCTGGGAAAGACTAAAGGCGAAAGGAGAAGGGGACAACAGAGGATGAGTTATAGCATCACTGACTCAATGAGCATGAGTTTGAGCAAGCTGCAGGAGATAGTGTAGGACAGGGAAGCCTGGCGTGCTGCAGCCCATGGGGTCACAATGAGTCGGACACTACTGAGCAACTGTGCAACAACAGCTCCAGCTTCTTGTAACCTTCTCTCTTCCGTCTCTGACTAAAGGGTATAACAGCTCTGTCCATCGTGACCTCCTTTACCTAGCCCAGACTCTTATAGATAGCCCGTTTTTAAGTCCTCCAGAAATGATCCTAATTGAAGAATGTTCCTCTTTCTGTTGAAACCCTCTGATGCATCAGCGGAGATCACTCCTCACCGAGGACTTTCAAGGAACTTCCAAATTGGTGGGAGTTGTCCAAGCCGGCAACCAAATCACCTGCCTCCCCGGTAACTTCTGCTTAAATCCTAGCCATGTTTTTTCAGCCTCTGAGGATGCAACGCCTCAAGTCCCAGTGATCACAAAGCAAAGTCTTTTTGTAGAAGGATTGATTGGAACTCATTAATCTAGTTTTATAGAAGAGAATACCAATAACACAATATAAAGCATTACTTTTAATTAACAAAAGCAATTAGCACTAATTAAAAGGCGCTCACATTTGTCAAAGAGCCATTTCACCTTAATTGCTAGGTGTGTTAAATAGGCAATTAAAAACAAATTAAAAGGAAGACCCCCAGATAAAAAGGGAGGCGGGCAAATGCATCTGTGACAACACAGAGAAAAAAAAACTTCAGCTTGGAAACACACTGAACTGCCCTTGACACACATCACAGCAACCCCAGCCCAACATGCTTCATGAGACAAGGCCATAAGGGCAGACTGGGAATTGGGGTTAAAAATTTAAAGCAAAGCAAATTTGAACCTTGGCACTATGGTTGCCAACAGTCGCTAAGTTATGTCTGACTCTTCTGTGATCCCGTGGACTGTAGCCCACCAGGCTCCTCTGTCCATGGAATTCTCCAGGCAAGAATACTCAAGTGGGTTGCCCTGCCCTCCTCCAGGGGATCTTTCCAACCCAGGATTGAACCCAAGTCTCCTGCATTGCAGGCAGATTCTTTACCTCTGAGTTACCTGGGAAGACCCTGGTGGCACAGAAAAGTAAAAAATTCTTTCTGGAAGTTGTTGCACTAGCCACACGTGACTGGGCTTCACAGGCAGTGCTAGTGGTAAAGAACCTGCCTGTCACTGCAGGAAACGTAAGAGACGTGAGCTGGATCCCTAGGTAGGGAAGATTCCCCCAGGAGGGTGTGGAAACCCACTCCAGTATTCTTGCTAGAAAAATCGCATGGACAGAGGAGCTTGGCAAGCTGCAGTCCATGGGGTTGCTAAGAGTCAGACACGATTGAAACAGCTTAGCACGCACACGTGAGTACATCCTCAGTGCCTCCATGTCCAAGTTCAACAAGGAACATGGAAGCCATCCACCGTCCAGATGCTTAAATAACGTTGTCTTGTGACACATACCGTTTTCATGACTCAAGGGGACAACAAAGACAGGAAGTGTGGTAAATACACTCAGTGGAAAGCTCTTTAAAGGGTGTCATAACCAGACAGGTTTTAATGGAAGTAGAATTTATGTCAGACCTTGAAGTGGAAGTAGGAGACGTTTTGAATAAGAAGAAACAAGGGTCTCCCAGGCGAGATGAGTAGTGTAAACGAAGGCTCAGAACTGGAGCCAATTATCTGACACACACCCTTATATTCAGAAATGCTGTAAAATATGTCGGTTTGAGGTATATCTTGTAGAAAGAGTTGTCCCCATAGGGGAGCAACTGAATGTTTTCAGCTTGGGTAAGTTATACAATGAGTTGGCTGTGTGCAGCAGGTGAGTCAGCTGTTTGCATCAGGGGGCCAAAGTACTGGAGCTTCAGCTTCAGCATCAGTCCTTCCAATGAATATTCAGGACCGATTTCCTTTAGGATGGACTGGTTGGATCTCTTTCAGATCCAAGGGACTCTCAAGAGTCTTTTCCAGCGCCACAGTCTGAAAGCATCAATTCTTTAGTGCTCAGCCTTCTTTATTGTCCAACTCTCGTTTCATTGGAAAAGACTCTGATGCTGGGAAAGACTGAAGACAGAAGGAGAAGAGAACAGCAGAGGATGAGATGGTTGGATGGCATCACTGACTCAATGGACATGAACTTGGGTAAACTTTGGAAGATAACGAAGGACAGGGCAGCCTGGAGTGCTGCAGTCCATGGGTTGCAAGAGCTGGACACAACTTAGTGACTGAACAGCAACAAAGTTATGCAATATTCCTGGCACGCTTCTCCAGTGGGCCTAGTGATGGGCTAGCTCTTCTCCAAGCTATAATAAGAAGAGAATTCTCCAGTTCACCAAGAACCACCTACCTGCCAAAGGACAAGCCTATCAGCATTCATGCAAATATGCGACCTTCCGTAAGCTACTTCATCTCAGAGGGGCTTTTCTATAAGTGACAGGAAAGTGACAACAAGTTAGCAAATTAAAAAAAAAAAAAAACACTTTGGCCATGGCTGGAAGCATGTAGGACTAGAGTTCCCTGACCAGGGATTGAACCCATGCCCCCTGCATTGGAAGGCAGTGCCTTAACCACTGGACCACCACGAGAGTCCCAAGTTAGCAAATTAATAGAAGACGTGAAGGTGGGAACAGGGAAAGTTCTCTACATGCCTCCTACAAATAAATTACATAGTCAGTATTCTTGAGCTGCCATAACCTCACTGAAAGGAGGGCAAAATGTGAAGACATTAAGCTCTGATTCAGTGGTTGGTTTTAATGAAAGTGAGGAAACTGAAGACCTCATTATTTTGAGAGCACTAATATTTACAAAAGGTCTTGAGTTGATGCTGGCATCCCAGATGAAAAACTTCTCCCCTCAGGGATTTCTGACTCTTCCAGGACCATTGCAATTAAAAGCAAGTGTGAGGCAGATGTTTGGCTGGGGAAATCACCAATAAATAATAAAATGACAGATACAATAAGATTTAAAGTCCAGGATATAATAATTTCTAATTTTGAATAGTGGGACAAAGTCAAAGCCTTTCCGTATCTCTTACAATCTTAAGACAAATTTAGTGACCCAGAAAAAATTGAAAAATACAAAGGGCACAGAGAGGTGGGCATCACACATATCTCCAAAAAGCTGCCAAGCTCTGATCCTTAAAAAATACATATCATATCCCAAGGCCATGAGAATCTTCTGAAAGTTGACCAAAGGAAGTTGGTAAATGATGACATCTACACGTGTGTGTTGGTGAAGAAAGTGAAGTTGCTCAGTCGTGTCCAACTCTTTGAGACCCATGGACTGTAGCCCACCAAGCTCCTCTGTCCATGGGATTCTCATCCACTTGGAAAACAGTGTGGAGCTTCCTCAAGAAATTAAAAATAAAACTACCATAATGTTTTAAAAATCCCATTTCTGGGTATTCATTCAGAAGAGTTGAAACCAGAATCTTAAAGACATATCCACATCTCCCTGTTCATTAAAGCACTATTCACAATAGTCAAGGTTTGGAAACCGCATATGAGTCCACTGAAGGATGAATGGAAAGAAGAAAATACAGTACATGCCTGTGATAGAATATTATTCAACCTTTACAAAGAGCAAAGCTGTGCCATTCATGACGACTTGGGTGAACCTGGAAGGCATTACCCTAAATGAAGTAATTCAGACAGAGAAGGATAAGTGCTGCCTGATTCCGCTTATATCCATTAGTATTAGTCGCTCAGTCGTGTCTGACTTCTTGAGACCCATGGACTGCATCCCGCCAGGCTCCTCTGTCCGTGGGGTTCTCCAGGAAGAGTACTGGAGTGGGGTGCCATGTCCTCCTCCAGGGCACCTTCCCAACCACACATAAGGAGACTTCACTGATGTGCGTCAGAGGATACCCCAGGTTAACTGTCACCGAAAACTGTCTCTTGAGCCTTTAAATTCTATACCAGTTCTACACCCCTGGTTGGCCGACTGCTTGTTTCTTTACTTAGGTTTTAAGGTGAATGACCTGGGGCTACTTGTTTCCATCAACCTGACTGCGAATCTAAAGGCGCAGCTGAAATGTCTGTTTCTCTTGCCATCCTCAGAAGAGACTGCTGCGGATCTACTCTAGGATCCTCATTCTTTTCAGCTTACAATACAAATAGCTTATTATTTTTTGCAGCCTATGTCAGTGCTGAAAAATTGAATAGAAGAATGTTCGGTTGCCATATAGGCGGCTATGAAGATGATTTGCTGGTGGTGATTTTTAAGCTTGATTCTAAATAGATTTATGAAGAATAGCACTGGGAAGATGTGGTTCAAATTTTGCTATTTAAGGTATCTTGAAATTATAGGCTCACTCTCCCTAAAATTTCAAAAAGCGTAGAGCTGAGGCTCTTAAGGATGTAGCAGTGATAAACGCTTTCATCATCATTTCTAAAAAGCAACACTTCATAGTTTTCTGTCTCCAAGGGTTCTCTGATGTACTTGTAGAAGGAAGGCAACAGAAAACCAAGAATGAAAACAGCTGAGCTCTCCACAATGGGGCTTCCTGCCTACTTTCCCTGTTCAAACAAAAGAGGAGACACCATCTTGCAATAGGGGCTTCACAGACAGCTGGGCTTCTCAGCAACAGTCGGCATTTGGTGCCCCATATCCCTTGGTTCTTCCTGTTGCCAATGGTCGGCCTGGCAATGCTGGTAAATGGGAGCAATTAATCCACTTACATGAGGCATCTAAGATAGCCAAGTTCACAGAAACATGGGGCTGCTTGGGGGGTGCTAGCGGGAAAGAACCCGCCTGCCAGTGCAGGAAATGCAAGAGAGGCAGGTTCACTCTCTGGGTCAGGAAGATCCCCTGGAGATGGCAACCCACTCCAGTTTCTTGCCTGGAGAATCCCATGGACAGAGGAGCCTGGCGGGCTAGTCTATAGGGTTGCAAAGAGCTGCACACGACTGAGCAGGCAAGCATAAACAAAACAGAGAAACAGAGGGCAGAATGGTGGTCACGCACGTTTTCTTTCCCATCAAACACTCCCAATCTGACGCCCAGGGACTTGTGGGGGCTAAAGCGCACCTGTCGGCCTATGAGTCCTGCTGCTGCGCTTTGTCACTCGCTCAGTCGCGTCCAGCTCTTTGGGACCGCGTGGACTGTAGCCCGCCAGGCTCCTCTGCCCGTGGGGATTCTCCAAGCAAGAATACCAGAGTCAGTCACCACACCCTCCTCCAGGGGATCTTCCCAACTCAGGGATCGAACCCAGGGCTCCTGCATTGCAGGCAGACTCTTTACCGTCTGAGCCACCAGGGATGCCCAGTCCTGCCGCTAACCAGGTGTAAGCCTCACAGATGCGAGGACCGCACACCAGCTCCCTGTACCTTTCTCCCCACATCCAGCACCTAGCACAGGGCTTTAAGCGTAAGATGCTGTATCTTTAAAACCGACCCCGAGTGCAGACTGCCCAGTGACCACCGCTCCAGGAAGCACAGTCGCCTTGACTCACGTGACCAAGATGGTGCTTCTGGCAGTCCAGTAAGTGGGGGAGGAAGCTGTCCAGTAAAGGCTGTATTGGGGCCAAAGCTCTCCTCAACCTCACAAACAAGTCAGCAGATCTGACTATGCTCATAGCCGGACGTAGACTACACCTGACCTTTGTAGCCCCTTTCCTATCAAATAAAAGTGGCAAAGGCATTTTTTCCAGCTAAAGTTACTTAAACTACAGGCACGGGGCTCTTGAACTTGAGAACGCCAGCGCTCCCCAGGCTGCTGCAAGCACAGGCTTTTGCCTCCATGGTCGAGATGCTATCAGGCAGCCTCGGGACAGGATGTGTGCGACGAAAAAGCAAGCCCTCCGTCAGGGGCTTGAGCTGTCAGCCTCGCGTAGCTCCCCGGCTCCCTCAGCCTGCTCTGCCCCCAGAATTCAGGCGACGCTTCTGTTTCAGCTGGCGTGGTGGCCAGATGACTCAGAGCCGGGCCGGTCTGGACCTCCTCCCTCCGTCCTGTGTGGTGCACACCTCCGAGGGGCTGGGGCTCCTGGTCAGAACCTGGCCATCTGCCCCGACTCTGGCAGGACGCTCAGAGCCTCTGGGGTGAGCTGCTGCAACACGGTGGCCATCGTCAGGGCAGATGACATCCCAGAGGGAAGGGCAGGAGGCCAACATCGACCGGTCGTGGAAAACTTACTCTCCCTCCCCTCAAATGGACGGTTCCCAAGCACAGTTCCCTGAATGGCCTCCCCAAGGCCGTCCACGTGGTTGAGCGCAGGCCCCACGTGTGACGGGGTGTTTCCCAGCAGGCCCATGGGAAGCAGGGTAGAGACAACACCACGTCACCTGCTCTTTGCCCATCTTCCCCTCGCCACCCTTTTCCATCTCTCTCTGCCCCAGGATGGGCTCCACGGTGGCTCAGACAGTGAAGAATCTGCCTGCAATGCGAGAGACCCAGCTTGGATCCCAGGATCAGGAAGACCCCCTGGGAAAGGCTACCCACTCCAGCATTCTTGCCTGGGAAATGCCAAGGACAGAGGACCCTGGTGGGCTACAGTCCATGGGGGTCACAGATCATCACACACAGCTGAGCAGCTAACACTTCCACTTCCCTTTCTGCCCTGGGACAGCACCTCCCGGTGATTAAACCTCCCCTTGGGTCTTCCATTTTTGAAAAGTCTAAGTCACTTGGACTCAGGGCACCAAATGCCAGCGTGAGCGAGGGTGAGTTGGCAGGAGACAGATCTAAGCCCCAGTGCAGCTTCCATCACTACCCAGCTGGTGTCTCTAGATTTTTATCTAGTAGGGACTTCATAAAAATCCTGTAAGGTGGTTAGACAGAAATTGGCTCATTTGACAGACAAAATACTGAGATAGAAGTTAGCTTTCCCAGTTCACACAGTGAGTGGCTGCATCAGAAACCCTTCCCTCGCAAATTTCTCTACAAGGGTCTGCATATTATTGGAAGAGCTCAGGGACAGGGTCCTCGGGAGTGAGGAATTGAGGGGCAGGAGCTGTTGAAGAGGCTGCTGTGCTTAACGCTCCCTTGTTAAAACAAAGATAGAGTGCACACCCAGATTCCCTCCATGACCCTAAAGCAGCCACTTGAAAAGCGAGTAGTGGGTGAAACAGGTGTTTGGCATTGTGAAGACCAAAAGGAAAGTTCTGCGAGCGAGTTTCATAAATCAAGTGCCATCACCGTATCCATCTGCACTGCCAGAGGCTGGGAAATGTTTGCCAGCCATGTGCTCACATCAAAAGTAAATCTGTAGGGCTGTTTTGAAAGGAGCCAATACCTCAAAAACACTGCTGAGCTTCTTGGCCTTGTCCTCAACAAAGTACAGCAAGACTTTGCACGGCAGCTGGCATTGTGGCCGTGCCCGCTGCAGAGCTCCCAGAAGCACTTGCCACAGGAAGCCTTGCATATCAAGCCATACAGACATAACAGAGGCGCATGCTGTGGGTGAAACACAGCTGCCGTGGGCGCTGGCCTCGGTACCGTTGTAGCCACCCACCCTGTACCACGGTAGGGTCCCCAGAGCTTCCGGTGAGCCTCCCGGAATGTCTGTGAAGTCCCAAGGCTGCCACTGACAGGATGAAGGAGACAGGAAATGTCAGGACAGAAACTAACAGCTCACGCCATTCCCGGGATCCTTAAGTCCCAGCAGATGTCCTACTCTGCTGGGGATTTCCCTAAATGCGGGCCACACTGATGTGCTCAGTAGCGGGCAGGTGAGCTGTCAAGAGTGACAGGTGGGTCTGCTTACAGCAGAGCCCTCCAGAGCCCTGCTTTCCCTCCTGTCCACGTGTGCTGTCTACAGCAAAGGGCTTGAGGTCCACAAGTGTGTTTCAACTGGACAACTTTGCAGTACCCAGGCACGCCCTGGGCACACGACTCCTGATGGTCTGCTATGGCAGACACTGCTCTGGACACAGAGGGTGGGGCTGAAAAGAGCAAAAACCTCTGACTTCAGGAGTGGTTGTTTTGCTGGGGAAGACAAAACAGTAAATAACAGAGACAAGATCATTGTAAGCATTCTAACTATAGATTGGGATAAATGTGATAAAAGAAATAGACACAGAAATAAACGCAGTCATAGCACTGTGTATCATACCAAAGCCTCTTTCCTGCGAACTTCATCCAGGCTCCTCTGAGCTCTCCTCTGGACTAACCTTGGCCCCATCCTTGCTGGGCCAGCAGAGCCCAGTTTCAGCAAGAATCCTGCCAAGTCCACTTAGACGCTTGTCCCCACTGGGCCCCAGTGATCAGCTGGCCTCCTTCAGCATGAGCCCTGTTAGGCCAGGTTGGGAGAGCCCTGCCCCCACCCCTGATGCTGTCTCCTGGTCCTTCCCGTCCACCAGCACCCCCATACCCTGCTCCGTGGCTGTGAATCCCCACAGGTCCTATTGTACTCAACATGAGCCACATTTCTCTCCTCTGTTGTCAACACAATATCTAGACAGTCCTAATGAAGTCTTCACCATTTTAACAAATATCAGAATACTTTTTTCTTTGGCAAAAAACAAAGGAAGAGATGTGCAATCTTTTATAAGGTGGATGAGAAAGGCCTCTCTAGTGAGTTCAGGTCTAAGGATGGGAGGGAGGTGGATGCAGGGAGAGCTAAGGGCAGGGTGTCCACACCCACAGCAGGGTCGGCGCTAACCGTGGTCCTGATGGCTCTGTGCCCAGAGCAGAGACGCAACAGCAGGGCAGATTCAACACGAGAAGGGGCCATGACTATTGTACTCAACATGAGCCACATTTCTCTCCTCTGTTGTCAACACAATATCCAGACAGTCCTAATGAAGTCTTCACCATTTTAACAAATATCAGAATACTTTTTTCTTTGACAAAAAAAAAACAAAGGAAGAGATGTGCAATCTTTTATAAGGTGGATGAGAAAGGCCTTTCTAGTGAGTTCAGGTCTAAGGATGGGAGGGAGGTGGATGCAAGGAGAGCTAAGGGCAGGGTGTCCACACCCAGAGCAGGGTCAGCGCTAACCGTGGTCCTGATGGCTCTGTGTCCAGAGCAGAGACACAACAACAGGGCAGATTCAACAGGAGAAGGGGCCAGTGTGACAGGGTCCTCGGGAGTGAGGGATTGAGGGGCAGAAGCTGTTGAAGATGAGGGCAGAAACGACCCCATGCGGGCTTTGCAGGGGTATCCATGGATTTCATCTCATTGAAAAGGAGTAGCCAGGGAAGATATTCCAATTGAGGCGCATCATGTTTCAATGACTATGGAGAAGAAGGTGGCAGTTGACTTCTGATTTTAAAAAATTAATTAATTGCACTACTGTTGATGGTTAACTTTTGATTTTACATCTATTATCCATTTGAGCCTGAGAATACACCATCTCCAGCCCCAGAGAAAATTCGTGGTTTGTCTAAAATTGTTAGCTTGAGACTCAGGAAAAGCCAAACAGCACTGAGGTCTCCCGCGAGGAGATGAAAGACGACACAGTATAAAACTCCAGCCCGCCTTCAGACGTTCTCTTTACCGAAGCAATATCTCAGGCAGCTCCAGGGACCCAGACCTCATTACGCAGCACAGCTGTGCCCAGCTCTGTCCTAACCAGATCATTACTGGAAGGATACCAGATCGCCACTGGATCAGGAGAACATCTCTGGGCTTTGGAGAAGCTGAGATGTCCTGCCCTGCAGGACTAGCCTGTCCAGGAAAAGCAACAAGGCTGAAGCAGAGACAGTGCCAGGAACCAGCTCCTTCATTTCCCAACCACCCCTCTCATCTCTACCCTGCATCAGCTCACATATCACAAGGGAGAAAGCACATTATAGAGGCTTTGTTGAGTTTCTAAAGTCCTAAGAATGCTTCCCAAAATGGTTAGATGACAACAAAATGCCTTTCTTTAAAAGCCTGCATTCAGAAGACGGCAGATGAAGAGATGCTCCGCCCCGTTCATTGTTGCTGTGTAGTCGCTCAGTCACGTCTGGCTCTTTGTGATCTCATGAACTGTAACCTGCTGGGCTCCTCTGTCCATGGAATTCTCCAAGCAGCAATACAGGAGTGGGTTGCCATTCTCTTCTCCAGGGGATCTTCCCAACCCAGGGGTGGAACCGACATCTCCCACATCAGCAGGAGGATTCTTTCTTTATCACTGTGCCATCTGGAAAGTCTTCATTCATCATTAGAGGAATACAAGTCAAAACCTTACTGAGCTACCACCTTACACCTGCTGGAAGGGCTATAATAGTACTATTTGGCCAGACCCGGGTCCCATGTCCACCCCTGGAGCAGAAGATGGGCACAGTTCCACCACACAAGGGACAGAAAAATGAGGGAAACATGGTGTTCAGGGGGGCTGACTCTTTGTTTATCAGAAAAAGGGGAAATGGATCCTGGACAGGTGAAACAGCAGTGCCCACTCAAAGCCTCCGCATGTCAGTGGTAGGCTGAAAAGTCCTATTTTTAAGTTGAAGCAAATTAATAACGATCATTATTCCCTGGGAGATGCTCAGGCAGCAGCTTCTGCCTCTAATCACTTTGCTAATTATAATTATTTCCATTAAAGCAGGTGCTCCAAAGCTTTCCACTTGGCAACACATTGTTCGTGGTCTGAGTTATTGGGTGCGGTTGGGAGCTTTTAAAGCTGTGTTTCTTGCTGAATGTTTGATCAAGAATTTGAAGCCATCAGGGGCAAGTTCCACCTAAATGGGGTTTTGCTCTATTGCTATTACTTTTCCTTCTTTTATTCTGTGAATGGACAGCTGCTTGGAGAGGCTACATGGAGTGGGATCACAGAGTGGCCCCAGAACAGCTTGCTTTTAGGGGATTCAGAGGGCTTTCCCAGTGGCTCAGGGGTAAAGAATCAGCCTGCAATGCAGAAGTTGCAAGAGACACAGGTTCGATCCCTGAGTAGGGAAGGAACCCTGGAGGAAGGCATAGAAACCCACTCTAATATTCTTGCCTGGAGAATTCCGGGACAGAGGAGCCTGGCGGGCTACAGACCGCGGGGTCGCAAAGAGTCAGACACGACTGAGCGACCAAGCACACATCAGAAGCTAAGCACAGGTCTCCACCTTCCATGGAAGGAAAAGCACACATCTCCTGTTCTCACTGACACCAAAGTGCAACAGTGATCGGGGAGCTCTGCAAGCACCTCGAGTTTTCAGTTAAATCCATCTTTGCATCTGATGGAGAAATGGCCCCAGCCACCCCTCATCCTGGATTACCCACACCCTTGATGCCACGAATGATAGATCTCATGTTCATTTCATTTACTGGGCGGCAGATACATAAGCAGGGATTGACACAAAAAGCCACGTTGCACAGGGCTCTCGGTGTGATTGAATTTTGGATTAAAACCCACTTGAGGGATTTAAGGTGAAGCAGTTATTCCAAATGTAAAGGATTTCTGATGTGGAGCTGGAAATGAGCTCTACCAGCTCTTCTTTGTATTGCATATAAGAAGAAATAAAGCAAAAGAAAACCAGGTGTGGAGCCTTTTTTCAATATGCTTTTGACAGAGGTCAATATCCACAGAAAATTCTCCAGTTTGAGATGTGCTCTAAGTCTGGAGGAGAAGGGAGTGAGCAGAGAGGAGCTTTGGGCACAGCTCCCAGCCAGGGAGGTCTGGGTTTGGTTTTGCTTTCCCTGGGGACCACTGGTCACAAGGGTCGGCATCGTTTGCTGATGCTGACGGAGGGAGGCATCATCACCCCAACCTCAGCAGGGGACCACAGGTCACAAGGGTCAGCATCATTTGCTGATGCTGACGGAGGGAAGAGTCATCACCCCAAGCCCAAGGGGGTGTGTTTGCTTCCTGAACACTGTGCATCTTGGAGTCAGACGGCTTCCTGCCCCTTCTCTTTTCTGCGTTCACAGGAGGCATGTCCATCTGCACGAGCGAGTAACTGGCGTGCGCGCTCTGTGGCCAAAACTGCCACTTGATTCTTTTCTTGCCCCACTCTGGTTAGCCAGGTCAGAACCTCTGTCAGCAACAAATTGCAAAAAGAATTACGAGCCAACCCATATCATCACCTCCTGGCTCGACACTTGCTCTTCCACATCCTCACCCGGTTGTTTCAGAAGTATTTTTTAAAATAATTAAACTGCGTGTTTGCTGGCATTTTCTAGCATCCCTGATGCAGCAGTCTGCTCCTGGACTTGGTGACAGAAGAAATTAAGTGCAATACACTCTCCCCACTTGGGGAGCAGAAACAGGAAAATCTAATCTTGTGTTTGTGAAGACATACTCTCCTGCCACTTTGATCCAAATTGTCTCTTAGAGGAAGTCACTGGACTAGAAAGAATGGCTACACGCAGCTTCGAATTCTTTCAACCTGCTTTTTATTCTACAAATGAGTATATTTGATTAAGAACTGTATAAGGAGGCAAAGGGATTGTTTGTACTAACCAGGAAAATTAGTAGACATTTTTTGTAAACCTTTTACAGTTTACAAACACCCTAATTTCAATCACATTGATTTTTTGAGATGACACCTACATCTATTCTCTCCATATATATCCTTCTGTCTACCCAGACAAACACATATGTATTTATTTTACAGAATTAAACCTGGTTTTGATTTAGAGATCTTAACGCTGCTTTAGATATTACTGGTGGCGATGTATAAAAGTCTGCACTGCTAATATTTTAAACTAGTATTTATGAGATTTCCACTAATATCATGAAAAAGACAGTTATTTCTCCTTTTTTCCAAATCCAAAGGGTTTTTTGTTTTCTTTTCTTGCTGCTCTGAGGGTGGATGTCTGGTACTCAGAGCGTGTGCTTTCCATGGTGGATGGTTTATATCATGCCCATTTCTGTGCCAGGTTCTTAGAGGTGAGTGTGTAGCTGCAAGCTGTCCTTTGCTTTTTTGTCTTGTGTATGGCACAAAGAAGAAGTGTTTTGGAGTATTTAAGGCATAGAGCACAAAAAACTACTCACCTATAGCAAGGGTGATGAATGTTAGAATACTTTTGGCTAAAAAGGGGACAGAATGGAACCAATCGGAGTGATCTCAGCAGGGAGGCTTTGTGTCTGTCCCTCAGTAGTGCCCAGCCCTTTGTGACCTCATGGGCCACAGCACGCCAGGCCTCCCCACCCTTCACTGTCTCCCAGAGCTTGCTCAAACTCATATCCATTGAGTTGATGATGCTGTTCAACCATCTCATCCTCTGTTGTCCCCTTCTGCTCCTGCCCTCAATCTTTCCCAGCATCAGGGTTTTTTCAAATGAGTCAGCTCTTCACATCAGGTGGCTCAAGGATTGGAGCTTCAGCTTCAGCATCAGTCTTTCCAATGAAAACTCAGGACTGATATCCTTTAGGATGGACTGGTTGGATCTCCTTGCAGTCCAAGGGGCTCTCAAGAGTCTTCTCCAGTACCACAGTTTGAAAGCATCAATTCTTCAGCGCTCAGCTTTCTTTATCAGGAAGCCACTTGGCTCTGTAACTGAACGTCTGCAGGAAGGGAAGATCTTAGAGCTGGTTACTGGGAGCTCAGTGCTGTCCCAGTGCTCTCATCTGTTCACAAGGAAGATGCTTCTTCTCTCATCTGTGTGCTGCTAAATGCTTCCTCAGAGTGGCTATGTAGAGACCTCGGGGGCTTTGAGTACAATAGTTTCCCCAGACGAGTGAGGAACCTCCTTCTCCAGAAGTCTCTAGAAAACCCTGTCTCTTGTCCCACTGGCTAAAATTACACCACAGTCATTCCTCGACTAATCATGGGGCAAAGAAGAGGAAAGAAAACTCAGGCCACCCTTACAGCGAATGTCATTTCCCTGTAGCACTGGACTCTGAGACAAAGGGGGAAGACCTTGATGCTGGGAAAGACTGAAGGCAGGAGGAGAAGGTGACGACAGAGGACGAGGTGATTGGATGGCATCACCGACTCAATGGACATGAGTTTGAGCAAGCTCTGGGAGCTGGTGATGGACAGGGAGGCCTGGCATGCTGCAGTCCATGGGGTCGCAAAAAGTCAGACATGACTGAGCAAAGGAACAATAAAAACTGAGTTCCTTTTAGGAAAGGAAAAGGACCAGCCAGCAACACCACTCCAGGCGTTGTTACTGCATCTAATTTGAAGAGTTGCACACCTATCTATCCCTATACATATAGGGGTATAAAAATATGCCCTATGTTCACAGCAGCACTACTTACAATAACCAATACTTTGAAGCAAACTAAGTGTCCGTCGACAGATGAATAAATAGAGAAGATGTGGTACATATATACAATGAAATATTATTAGTCATAAAAAAAAGAATGAGGTAATATCATTTGCAGAAACATGAGTGAACCTGGAGATTTTCCTAAGTGCAGTCAGACAGAGAAAGATAAATCTCACATCCTTTATATGTGGGATCTAAAATATGACACAAATGTTTATAAACCAAAAATAAGCTCACAGATGTAGAAAACAAACTTACGGTTACTGAAGGGGAAAGGAGGTGGGGAGGGATAAATTAGAAATTTGGGATTAACAGATACACACTACTATATAAAAAATAGGCAAACAAGGACCTACTGTGTAGCACAGGGAGCTACATTCAGTATCTTGTAATATCCTATAGTGAAAAAGAATCTGAAAAAGAACAGATATATGTGCATATGTATACAACCGAATCACTTCGCTGTGCACCTGAAACATTGTGAATTACTATGACGGTGAAAGCGTTAGCTGCTCGGTCGTATCCGACTCTTTGCGACCCCCTATAGCCCTCCAGGCTCTTCTGTCGATAGAATTCTTCAGGCAAAAATACTGCAGTGGGTAGCCATTCCCTTCTGCAGGAGATATTCCCAACCCAAGGCTCAAACCCAGGTCTCCTGCACTGCAGGCAGATTTCTTACCATCTGAGCCACCTACCTCAACAAAAGAATAGCGTTATTGCAGAAGGGAATCTTCCAGAGCTCTACAGATAACAGCTGGATAAGGTCCCAAGTCAAATCAAAGCAAGGTCCAGCAGGGTAACAAATGAATCGACAGGCTGGTGTCCTGCAAAATGAACAGTGGATTCTGGTCAACACGGGTGTGTGTGCCTTCCTGGGGCATCCCTGCCCGATTAAACAGAGGCAGACCTCCGCTGCCACTCTGACCTGAATGGCAGAGAAACTGGCTTTGGACCAGAAGGAATAGCGACATACAGCCTGCATGCCCTCGGGCCCCTCCCCCACACCCATGACCTGTCCCCTCTACCTTTTTGTCCAAACCTACAGGAAGAATTGATGCTTTTGAACTGTGGTGTTGGAGAAGACTCTTGAGAGTCCCTTGGACTGCAAGGACATCCAACCAGTCCATTCTGAAGGAGATCAGCCCTAGGATTTCTTTGGAGGGAATGATGCTAAAGCTGAATCTCCAGTACTTTGGCCACTTCATGTGAAGAGTTGACTCACTGGAAGAAACTCTGATGCTGGGAGGGATTGGGGGCAGGAGGAGAAGGGGACGACCGAGGATGAGATGGCTGGATGGCATCACCGACTCAATGGACGTGAATCTGAGTGAACTCTGGGAGTTGGTGATGGACAAGGAGGCCTGGCGTGCTGCGATTCATGGGGTCGCAAAGAGTCAGACATGACTGAGCGGCTGAACTGAACTGAACAGGACCCTTAGCCCCGGGTCCCCCCAACCCTGGCCATTCACTCCTCTCTCACCTGGGATGTGGTGTAGACCCACATTCCACCCACCATGTGAATCCCATCCCATGGGCCAGCCATATGGAATTAACCAGCCGGCAGGCAAATACATGTGAGCACAGGAGCCAAAAGTCGGACTTGGATGATTTGTTTACATTGCTCAGGGCACTGCCCCAGCTTATATTCAGCTTCTGGAACTCAACCCCTTGAATGCACTAATGATCGAATGAGCTGGACAGGTCTTGTCTGCATTTGAATGTAAACTTTGCCACCAACGAGGTCCGTCCCCTTGAACAACAAGGCACATCCATTCATTGGACGAATGAAAAATCCCAGGCTCAAAGATGAATATTCACCTTCAAGCCTTTTGGGAAGATTGCATGAGGATTTATGCAAACCACCCACTCCCTGTGCACTTCAGTGTCACCCCACAAGCACCCCGGGCTTGGCATGTGGAGAAAGGCAAAGCAAAAATATCACGCTGTTTCCTTATCTTCTAGGGGGTCTCCCCAAGATTCCAGACCCCAGCTGCCTGGGCCTTGGACAGCTGGTCTTCTCAGGTTTCTGCTGAGAAAGCAGCAGACGTCTCTGAAGGGTCAGCCCGGCCGCCCCCGAGGCCTCCCTCCGCCTCCCATCCCAGACTGCCAGCACCACCCGCCGGCTGGGAGGCCAGAGGGCAGGAGGCCTTTCTGGCAAGTCCAGAGCGTCTGGCCCAAGGGCACTTCTTACAGGGACAGACGGGGTGGGCAGCAGGCCTCCTGTCTCCCAGCCCCCGTCTGGTTAATCCCCAGAGACCCCTGCCGCGTGCCCAGGCTGTTCTCCACCGGCCTCCGCCACTGACTTAACCCCGAGGTTTCTCAGCAAAGGAACGAAACGCCTCCACGATGCGCAAAGCTTGATGCAGAGAAGAAACCTGTAATACACCTGATCCTCCCGACCCCTACGCTCACATGAATGGAGCCCCCATCTCCCAAACTGCCACGGCTGCTACTGAAGAACATAAATAATAATAGATGCACACATGATTTCTCAAACAGTGTTTCTTAATCTGCTTTTTACTGGAGCACAGTGCCCTACAGGGTGCGTTAGTTTCTGAACGACAGCGGAAGGCTCAGTGTGTACGCATAGCCCCTCCCTCGGGAGCTTCCTGCCGCCCACCCCTCTGGGGCGTCACAGGGCACCGAGCTGAGCTCTCTGTGCTACCGCAGCTTCCCAGTAGCCATCTATTTTATACAGTCGTGTATATACATCAGCTCTACCCTCCCAATCCGCCCACTCTCCCAGTCCTAAAACCTAAACCAGTGTTTTTCATTACCACCCACACAGAGGCGGGAGGAGGGGAAACACCTGCCTATCAAGCCACACGTGAGTGACGGATGGAGGTGGGGCTCAAATCCAGCCCTGTGACTTTGGATGACAATTTTTTTCCACTTTATAGTCCAGTTTATCCCCTCATCTATGAATCCATAAACCGTTCCTTTCGTGCTTCTTACTCTAACCTTCCTTTATAAATCAAGAGCAAAGATTCCCCACAAAGCTCCGAATGACTTCCATTCCAGCCTGAATAAAATGCTCCGCGGGCCCTTACATTTCGAATTCACTGTGCTCCCCACCCGAATACACGCCTCCATCACGCTCAAGGGGATCACGTGATCGACTGTGGGCTGTTACCTGCTGGAGGACCACAGGGCTGTCCTATTTGGGGAGTGAAGCTACACTTTATTTTCCACTTTAAATGTTCAAATATGAAAAAGAATCATGTCAATTGACATAAATATGATATTTTAATGAAAATCTGAAATTGCATTTGGCCCCAGATCGTCGCAGACAGTGACTGCAACCGTGAAATTGAAAGACAATTGCTCTTTGGAAGAAAAGCTACAGGCAAGCCTATTAGCATATTGAAGAAAAGCTTTGACAATACCTACAAGTGTGAGTCAGTTCTTCCCATCAGTTGGCCAGAGTATTGGAGCTTCACTTTCAGCATCAGTCCTTTCAATGCATATTCAGGACTGATTTCTTTTAGGATTGACTGGTTTGATCTCCTTGCTTTGATCTCCTTGAGAGCCCTAGGGACTCTCAAGAGTCTTCTGCAAAACCATAGCTTTGACTGGACTGACCTTTGTTGGCAAGGTAACGTCTCTGCTTTTTCATATGCTCTCTAGGGTGGTCATTGCTTTTCTTCCACGGAGCAAGCGTCTTTACATTTCATGGCTGCAATCATCACCTGCAATGATTTTGGAGTCCAAGAAAATAAAATCTCTCACTGTTTCCATTGTTTCTCCATCTATTTGCCATGAAGTGATGGGACTGGATGCCATGATCTTCATTTTTTCAATGTGGAGTTTCAAGCCAGCTTTTTCACTCTCCTCTTTCACTTTCATCAAGAGGCTCTTCAGTTCTTCTTTGCTTTCTGCCATAAGGGTGGTGTCATCTTCATATCTGAGGTTATTCATATTTCTCCAAGCAATCTTGCTTCATCCAACCTCTCATTTCGCATGATGGACTCTACATATAAGTTAAATAAGCAGGGTGACAATATACAGCCTTGACATACTGCTTTTCCTATTTGGAACCAGTCTGTTGTTTCACGTCCAGTTCTAACTGTTGCTTCCTGACCTGCATATAGGTTTCTCAGGAGGCAGGTAAGGTGGTCTGGTATTCCCATCTTTTGAAGAATTTTCCACAGTTTGTTGTGATCCGCACAGTCAAACTCTTTGGCATAGTCAATAAAGCAGAGGTAGATGTTTTTATGGAACTCTGTTGCTTTTTCAATGATCCAATGGATGTTGGCAATTTGATCAGCTTGAACATCTGGAAGTTCTCAATTCACATACTTTTACTGGAGTATGTTGCTTTACACCATTGTGTCGGTTTCTACTGTACAAAATGAACCAGCTCTACATGTACATGTATCCCCTCCCCTTCCTTCCCACGCAGGTCACCACAGGGCATTACGTAGAGTCTCCTATGCTCCATAGTAGGTTCTCATTAGTTATATTGTTGTTGAGTCACTAAGCCGTGTCCAACTCTTTAGTGACACTGTGCATCGTGGCCACCAGGCTCCTCTGTCCATGAGATTTGCCTGCCTTTATCCAGGCAAGAATACTGAAGTGGGTTGCCATTTTCTCTTCCAGGGGATTTTCCCAACCCAGGGATTGAACCCACGTCTCCTGCATTGGCAGTCAGAGTCTTTACCCTGGAGCCACCTGGGAAATTACATAGCATCAATGGTGTGTATACATGTCAATCCCAATCTCCCAACTCCTCCCACCCCCTCCTTTCTCCTTCGTATCCATACATTTGTTCTCTGTATCTGTGTCTCTATTTCTGCTTTGCAAATTAACTTAATAGAATTCTCAAGAATATTCCCTGGGCTGGCATGAAATACTCTGACTGAAGAAAGTGGGTTTTTAACTCAGCCACAGGAGAAAAAGATACAAAAATTGTCCCCCCTAAAAAATTCCCAATTCCCAAACTCCCCTTCCAGGGCCCCAGGGCCCCAGACAGGAAACTTAGAGAAGCAAGTGCTTATTTATGAAAGAATTTCTGTAATAATTGTATAGCATTTGCCTCACGCACAAAGACTGAAAAGACAGCCAAGTTGTTTGAGGTCTGTTCTAGGTAAGATGGATTTAGATACCTATAAATCTCCTAGACACAGCCAGACAGCATCAATAAACTTGAATGATGGCCCAGCACTCACATAATTAAGAAGAATTAATCCTCCCAACTCTGCAAGTGATAGGTGTGTCGTCCGTAAGAGCCTTGTCAGCACTTCAAATATTTCTCAGCTGACAAAGATTGGACGTTGGGGAAGGCTAAACAGATGTCATCAGACACAGTCAGACAAGATCTGCTAAGGTGAAGCAGGCTCCCCAACCTGGGGCAAAAGAGGGGAAAAAGCGCTGGGAAAGCCGAGAGTGGGCAAAGCTTGTTCCCCCAGACTCTGGAAGTCACTTCACACAGGAAGTGACTCTGAAAGACTGACTTCACAAATGGAGCCGATCAGGACAACGACCCAGCGTGACTTCCTGTGGGACAGGACCACAGTTGGTTGACAACGGTGATCCTCAGAGGACTTTGCTGACAGTGACACCTTGCAAACTCTTCCAGTTCATGAGCAGATAAGGAGTTTGTGCCAGGCTATGTCAACGACAGCCCTGTTTAGTTCAGCTCACTTGTTGAAAATGTTTTATTTTTTATTCAGTTCTGTTGATATGTCAAGTCTGACTCTTTGTGACCCCATGGACTGCAGCCCATCAGGCTTCCCTGTCCATCACCAACTCCTAAAACTTACTCAGAAACTCAGGTCCATTGAGTCGGTGGTGCCATCTAACCATCTCATCCTCTGTTGTCCCCTTCTCCTCCTGCCCTCAATCTTTCCCAGTGAGTTAGCTCTTTGCATCAGGTGGCCAAAGGATTGGCGCTTCAGCATCAGTCCTTCCAATGAATATTCAGGACTAATATCCTTTAGGATTGACTGGTTGGATCTCCTTGTAGTCCGAGGGACTCTCAAGAGTCTTCTCCAGCACCACAGTTCAAAAGCATCAATTCTTTGGTGCTCAGCTTTCTTTATGGTCCACCTCTCACATCCACACATGACTACTGGAAAAGCCATAGCTTTGACTAGATGAACTATTTTGTATTGGAGTACAGTACAAGGAGAAGGGGGCCGCAGAGGATGAGATGGTTTGAAGGCATCATCGACTCAATGGACATGAATCTGAGCGAATTCCAGGAAGCAGTGAAGGACAAGGAAGCCTGGCATGCTGCAGTCCACAGGTCACAGAGAGTTGGACAGGACTTAGCGACTGAACAGCACCTGGATAGAGTATTAGCTGCTCACGACTCACAGCTAAGAACATCTCCAGGAGTTGTTGTAGACCAGGAATTTCTCTGCTCTGTCAAACACCATCACCTGCCCCCAAGCGCTCTCTCCTGCCCCATCTCAGATCCCTTATAAATAGCACCTTCTCTCTCCCTCCAGCCAAGGCGGGGTCAGGGGTGTCAAGGGAATAATAAGATGGGACTTTTAATATCTCCAGGCCTAGTTTCTGGCGCAGACACACAACTGGGAAAGAAAATCCCCTGCCACATTTCAGTGAAACAGAAAATAAAATTCCTTAAAATATGTAGGGAAAGGTCAGTTTTCATTCCAGTTCCAAAGAAAGGCAATGCCAAAGAATGCTCAAACTACCGCACAATTGCACTCATCTCACATGCTAGTAAAGTAATGCTCAAAATTCTCCAAGCCAGGCTTCAGCAATGTGTGAACCATGAACTCTCTGATGTTCAAGCTGATTTTAGAAAAGGCAGAGGAACCAGAGATCAAATTGCCAACATCTCCTGGATCATCAAAAAAGCAAGAGAGTTCCAGAAAAACATCTATTTCTGCTTTATTGACTATGCCAAAGCCTTTGACTGTGTGGATCACAATAAACTGTGGAAAGTTCTGAAAGAGATGGGAATACCAGACCACCTGACCTGCCTCTTGAGAAATCTGTATGCAGGCCAGGAAACAACAGTTAGAACTGGACATGGAACAACAGACTGGTTCCAAATAGGAAAAGGAGTACGTCAAGGCTATATATTGTCACCCTGCTTGTTTAACTTCTATGCAGAGTACATCATGAGAAACGCTGGACTAGAATAAACACAAGCTGGAATCAAGATTGCTGGGAGAAATATCAATAACCTCAGATATGCAGATGACACTACCCTTATGGCAGAAAGTGAAGAGGAACAAAAAAGCCTCTTGATGAAAGTGAAAGAGGAGAGTGAAAAAGTTGGCTTAAAGCTCAACATTCAGAAAACGAAGATCATGGCATTCGGTCCCATCACTTCATGGGAAATAGATAGGAAAACAGTGGAAACAGTGTCAGACTTTATTTGGGGGGGCTCCAAAATCACTGCAGATGGTGATTGCACCCATGAAATTAAAAGACGCTTACTCCTTGGAAGGAAAGTTATGATCAACCGAGATAGCATATTCAATAGCAGAGACATTATTGTGCTGACTAAGGTATGTCTAGTCCAGTAGTCATGTATGGACGTGAAAGTTGGACTGTGAAGAAGGCTGAGCGCGGAAGAATTGATGCTTTTGAACTGTGGTGTTGGAGAAGACTCTTGAGAGTCTCTTGGACTGCAAGGAGATCCAACCAGTCCATTCTGAAGATCAGCCCTGGGATTTCTTTGGAAGGAATGATGCTAAAGCGGAAACTCCAGTACTTTGTCCACCTAATGTGGAGAGTTGACTCACTGGAAAAGACTCTGATGCTGGGAAGGATCAGGGGCAGGAGGAGAAGGGGACGACGGAGGATAAGATGGCTGGATGGCATCACTGACTAGACGGACGTGTATCTGAGTGAACTCTGAGAGTTGGTGATGGACAGGGAGGCCTGGCGTGCTGCGATTCATGGGGTCGCAAAGAGTTGGACGCGACTGAGCGATTGAACTGAACTCAACTTACTTGATTAGCTAATAACAGTATGTTACAAAAAATTCATAAGAATCATTTTCCTCTACCCTTCAGTCTCATACTAGAGTCCAGAAATGGGCAAACTTGTGTTCAAGTACTTGAAGTTGTGACTTGATGTTTCAAAGTCAGAATGTTCAAAGAGATATTCACCACAATGAAGTATTGTTTCAAAACATCCCTTCAGGTCTTCAGGTCCCGGCCAATTTGTAAATAGACTCAGAGAAATTCAAAACCACAAAGTGCACAAAGTGATATAATTTATTCCCCTCCCCTCTTTATTAACATTCTATTTTTCCATCTCTGAGGGTCTGGGCTTAGGAGCTGGCTTCCGTGTCTCACACCACACAGCTCTCAGTGGTAGCACAGGAGTGATCTCCCAGCTAGAGCTATAACCCCAGTGAGCTCCGTACCCATCCCAGTCAAAGGAAGAGAAATCCCCACACTGCAAGGGACTGCTCTCTGGGAAGAATCCTCCTCCACCGAGGCAGTGCTGGGGGCCAGGGAGAAGACACAATGAGGGGTCGGCTGTGGACACACCAGGGAGCTCTTAATGGAAGAATCCCCTGTAATTTCGGGCCTTCTCCTACTTGGCCTTGACCACTGCCTTGCACAGAACTCACTCTCCAGTGGACTCTGAAATTACGCTCTCCTGAATTCCTTTTTGCCTTCTTTCCCATTTATTCTCAGGCCCCTCAGCTCACCTCTTTTCCTTAATCAATCCCCCAAATGCTACTCCTCACAACTCTGTCCAGTTCTCACTCTCCCAGTGAGGCTCATCTTCTCCCATGACTTCTGCCGACACCAGCATAATCACACATTGTCATGATGCTCCTAAATTTCAGAGGGCAGCCAGTTATCTTCTGAGCTTGAAACCCCATATCCAACTGTCACATGGATGTCTCCACCTACATACCTTTAGATCTAAAACTCCACGTGAGCAAAACAAAACTAATTCTCTCTTGCTGTCCTTGAATCTATTCCTCTCTCATCACACATCTTAGCTGAAAGCACCCAGTCACCCAAAACAAAACCCTGAAGTCTGTTTGGTCTTCCTCACTTGCCATCTCCCATATTCGTTTAATCATCAAGAACTGTTGATTCTACCATCTATGCACCCACCCTTAGTCTTTCAGCTTTATCAACAACACCCTAGCTCAAGTCCGCGGCATCTCACATCTGCACCTTTACACCTGCCTCATGGTCTCGTTGACTCTTATTTCCCTGCTCTTGAATCTATGCCCCCCTCCTTGCTAAACCAAAGTGATCAGCTCACTAATCTGGTCAAACTCCTCTGATGTGTCCCATCACCTATAACATAAACTCTACGTCCTGAACATAATGCAAAAGCCCCTCCTTGCCTTACTTCCTGCAAGTATTTTCAGCTCTTGATTCTACACCATGTGCATACCATGATACAATTTACACAACAGCTCACTGCCCCCTCAACACACTATGGTCTGTCAAATCCTAGTGATTTTGGACATGTTAGTCATTCCTCCTCAAAGGACGCTATTTGCCCCTTGCTGCCTGTTGAACTCTACACACATCTTTTGATATTCACCAAAAATGTCACCTTCCTGCCAAATCAACTGTGTGCCATTAGTAGAGGTAGAAGCTCCTGTATTGCATCTCCAGGGCCCTTTGTTATGTTGCTATCTCAGGCGATACCACATGAGATTGCAATCGTGCATTTACAAATCTGTCCCTAACCACTTGAGTTCCTTAAGATGACTCTGTCAGCTTACAGTTCTAATACCCAGCGCTTTGTAGGTACCCTCCCATGTATTTTTGCATCAGTACATACAGGGGTAAATGCAAATGGGAACTTATGAACAGAATAAGGATTCATGGAATCCAGAGTAGGGGGGACACACCCAACCCCACTCCCAGGACCGACACACACATTATACTCCAGATCAGCATCTAGGGGCCTTGTCATGAGGGCACAGCTGCCTCTTTCTGACTGACACATGGACAAACTGATCATTGCAGGAGGAGGTGAAGATGTCCTTGACTTCAGGATCGAGTTTCTCAGACTGACAGGTGTGGAAGGAAACATTGTGAGCGAGCATGCTTGTCCTTAGAGCTCTGACTCCCTTTTCCTCCTGCCCCTCCAGTCACAAAACGTCCCTCAAAGACACTCTCCAGCTGGCACACCTCTGCTGCTCACTTCTACAAAACTGAACATACAACAAAAACATAAAGATTCTAGATGTTAATAAAAATATTAGATAATACTTTTGTGATCTCAATATATGAAAATACTTCTTAAACACGACATAAAAGTATGAATCATACATGAGAATATAGATAAACTGTACCTTGATGAAGTAAATTATGTCTAATGGTTAAAGGTACAAATGATCACTTATAAATTAAGTTCCTGGGGATGTAATATACAGTATGCTTCCAATAGTCATAATATTATGGTGTACGTTGAAAAATTATAAAAGAGTAGATGTTAAAAGTTTTCCTTAGAAGAAAAAAGGATTTGTAGCTATGTGTGGTACTGGATATTGACTAGAATTATTCTGATGATCATTTCACAATACATAAAAATATAAAATCATTATGGTACACACCTGAAACTAACATAATATTCAGTTTAGTTCAGTTGCTCAGTCGTGTCTGACTCTTTGCGACTCCATGAATCGCAGCACGCCAGGCCTCCCTGTCCATCACCAACTCCCTGAGTTCACTCAGATTCACATTCATCAAGTCCGTGATGCCATCCAGCCATCTCATCCTTGGTTGTCCCCTTCTCCTCCTGCCCCCAATCCCTCCCAGCATCAGAGTCTTTTCCAATGAGTCAACTCTTTGCATGAGGTGGCCAAAGTACTGGTTTCCACTTTAGTGGAGTTAAATAATCTCAAATTGACAATAGAAGCTAAATAATCTCAAGTTGAAATAGTAACAGTTTTTAAAATTATGTCCACAAAATACGAGCAAAAGAAGAAAAATGCAGGCTACAGAGACATACACCGATACACCCCATAAGGGGTTGTATACACAAACACAGATACACCACACACACAAGCCACGTTTCTCCCCAAAACTCATAAACTCAGTGTTGCAGCCAGTGACTCTCATCCCAGCACACAGGGCATGAGCTGCTCTCATTGTTAAACACTCTGAACTGGACAAATTCTGCAACAAATTCTCCTGGAAAAGAAGAGGCAGAGAAAGGCCTAATTATTCAAAGGATAAACTGAAAACAGCTTCCTTTTGACTAGCCAAGGGATTCCCTAAATCAACAGGTCAGGTTATAGCCCAGCACTCCAACCTGCGTGGATGAAACCCAGCACCTCTGTGGACAGCAGCTGCCACATCCTGGCTCTGAACTTCGCTGGAAGAGACCTTCCTCCATCTGGAGTAACAAGACCAAGGCTCATATTCACAAGAGTCACTTGTCTGCCTAAAGCTCAGAGGTGAAATTAATAATCCACTGAGAGATAAGCAAGAAGACATTCCAAGGTCCAGCAGGAATAAGCAATTATCAGAAGTGGCCATCTGTTTCTGTTAGCACACTTCTCATCCAATTACCATGACGTTAACATAAAATGATTCATTTCCCACCAAAAACTTAAGTCTGTGCCTTCTTTAAAATAATAGCTATCCATCATTTGTTGTTCAGTCACTAAATCACGTCAGACTCTTTGCAACCCAATAGACTGCAGCACACCAAGCTTCCCTGTCCTTCACCATCTCCCAGAGTGTGCTCAAACTCAGATCCATTGAGTAGAAGATGCCATCCAACCATCTCACCCTCTGTTGCTCCCTTCTCTTCTTGCTCTCAATCTTTCCCCAAATCAGAGTCTTTTCCAATGAGTCAGCTCTTCCCATCAAATGGCCAAATTATCGGAACTCCAGCTTCAGCATCAGTCCTTCCAATGAATATTCAAGGCTGATTTCCTTTAGGATTCATTGGTTTGATCTCCTTGCTGCCCAAGGGACTTCCAAGAGTCTTCTCTAACACCACAGTGCAAAAGAATCAATTCTTTGGCACTCAGCCTTCTTTATGGTCCAACTCTCACAACTGTACATGACTACTGGATAAACTAGAGCTTTGATTGTACAGATCTTTGTCTGCAAAGCGATGTCGCTTCTTTTTAATACACTGTCTAGATTTGTCATAGCTTTCCTTCTTCCAAGGAGCAAGTGTCTTTTAATTTCATGGCTGCAGTCACTATGTGCAGTGATTTGGAAGCCCAAGAAAATAAAGTCTGTCACTGTTTCCACTTTTTCTCCTTCTATTTGTCATGAAGTAATAGGACAGAATGCCATAATCTTAGTTTTTTTAATGCTGAGCTTTAAGCCAGCTTTTTTACTCTCCTCTTTCACCTTCATCAAAAGTTTCTTTAGTTCCTCTTCACTTTATGCCATTAAAGTGGTATCATCTACATAACTGAGGTTGTTGATAATTCTCAGGTAATCTTGATTTCAGCTTGTTGATTCATCCAGCTTGGCATTTCACATGATTTCACTTTCATAAAAGTTAAATAAGCAAGGTGACAATATATAGCCTTGACCTAGTCCTTTCCCAATTTTGAACTAGGCTGTTGTTTCATGTCTGGTTCTAACTGTTGATTCTTGATCTACATACAGGTTTCTCAGGAGACAGGCAAAGTGATCTGGTGTTCCCAGTTCTTTAAATACTTTCCAGTTTTCTGTGATCCACATAAAGGCTTTAGCATAGTCGATGAAGCAGAAGTAGATGTTTTTCTGGAATTCCATTACTTTTTTATGATGCAGTAGCTGTTGGCAGTTTGATCTCTGGTTCCTCTGCCTTTTCTAAATCTAGTTTGTATGTCTGGAAGTTCTCGATTCAAGTACTATTGAAGCATAACTTGAAGGATTTTGAGCATTACCTTGTTAGCATGTGAAATGAGCACAACTGTGCAGTAACTTGAATATTTTTGGCATTGCTCTTCTTTGGGATTGGAATGAAAATTGACCATTTCCAGTCCCATGGCCAATGCTGAGTTATTCAAATTTGCAGGCATATTGAGTGCAGCACTTTAACAGCATCATATTTTAAGATTTCAAATAGCTCAGCTGGAATTGTAGCACCTCCACTAGCTTTGTATATAGTAATGCTTCCTAAGACCTACTTAACTTTGCACTCTATGACTTCTGCCTGCAGGTGAATGATGACACCATCACGGTTTTCCAGATCATTAAGACCTTTTTAATATAGTTTTTCTATGTATTCTTGCCACCTCTTCTTAATCTCTTCTCTTTTTATTAGGTCCTTATCGTTTCCATCCTTTATTGTGCCCATCTTTGCATGAAATATTTCCTTGAAGAGACCTCTAATCTTTTCCAGTCTGTTGGTTTTCTCTATTTCTTTGCATTGTTCCCTTAAGAAGGCTTGCTTATCTCTTACTATTCTTTGTACCTCTGCATTCAGTTGGGTATATTGTTCCCTTTCTCCTTTGACTTTCACTTCTCTTTTTTTCTCACCTATTTTCTAAACAAAAATATTCAAGTTGTACTCATTTCACATGCTAGCAAGGTAATGCTTAACATCCTTGAAGCTAGGCTTCATCAGTACATGAACCGAGAACTTCCAGATGTACAAGCTGGATTTAGAAAAGGCCTCCTCAGACAACCATTTTGCCTTCTCGCATTTCTTTTTTTTGAGATGATTTTAGTCACCACCTTTGATACAATGTTATGAACATCCATCCATAGTTCTTTAGGCACTCTGTTAGATCTAATCCCTTGAATCTATTTGTAACTTCCACTATATAATCATAAGGAGTTTTATTTAAATCATACCTGAATGTCTTAATGTTTTTTCCTACTTTCTTCAAGTTAAGCCTTAAGTTTACAATAAGGAACTCACAATCTGACCCATAGTCAGTCTTCTTTTTGCTGACTTTGCAGAGCTTCTCCATCTTTGGCTGCAAAGAACACAATCTGATTGTGGTATTGACAAACTGGTGATATCCATGTGCAGAGTTGTGTTCCATGTCACTGGAAGAGGGTGTTTGCTATGACCAGTGTGTTCTTTTGGCAAAATTCTGTTAGCTTTTCCCTGCTTCATTTTGTGTTCCAAGGCCAAACTTGCCTGTTACTCCAGTTATCTCTTAACTTCCTACTTTTGCATTCCAATGCCCATGATGAAAAGTACATCTTTTTTGGTATTAGTTCTAGAAGGTCTTGTAGGTCTTGATGGAACTGGTCAACTTCAGCTTCTTTGGTATTCTATTCATCATTACAAAAACAAATTTTTCTCACAACTTTGCTATTTGTTTTTGCCTCTGAACTTTAACTTACCTCTCTCCTTAACTATTATAAGAGTCATACAGGGTTTTCGTTAAGAAGACTGAACTTGTATCCTCTACAATGGAGAAGAGTAATACTAACTTCATTCTTTTCTCATGATGATAAAATGACACAAAACCATGTTAAGTTCCTATATTACACTGTGGTAACATTGTATGTGTTCAATAAATGCTAGCAATCATTTACTTTGCTAGTTACACTTTCCCTAAGAGAGCAGGGAAGAGCTGATGACTGAGCTTGGGAAGGAGGTACTCACGCTGACCATCTGGTGAGTAATAAGATGCAGTTTTCTCAGCATCACCAAAGTCATAGTCAACAGGAATGGCTGGGCCATTGTCAGTCCAGCAATTCCCTGCTCTGTATTTCACGAGGTATTTCTACAGAGACCAAAATACAGGTTGTGTGAGGACAAGCAGGAGATTTAATGTCCTCAGGTGTCATTTTCAGATCAGCCTTAAAATACTAATTCCTCCCCACCCACCTGCCATCATAACTATGTCCAACAACCTCGAGCCCCTCTCTCTTCCCCCATATGCTTCTTCCCTTGCTTGGCTCAGAACTCCCAAGAGAGGTAGACTGTGAGTTCACTTGACCCAGAGGGGGAATAAAGAGCCAAGAACAAGCACCTGCTAGGAAAATGGGACCCAGACCAGACTTATTCTCACCCGAAACTCCTAGCTCTCAGCTCACAAAAAGAAGTGCCCCTAGTCCCAGCCAGCAGCCCCATGTACCTGGTAGAGCCCAAAGAGATTGTGCTCCAGTCTCCAGAAGAAGCCAGTGTTGGTGTGGTACCTCAGCAGGGAGCTATTCCTCCAGTGCTGCAGGGGGGACGTGTTGGGTACATGCCAGATGCCCAGGTCCTGAGCTTGAATGTCACAGTAGCAAGGGTTCTGCAGAGGGACACACACTCAGCCTGGCCAGCCCAGGAGGTGCTACCAGCCAAAGACCCACACACAGCCCTCAGTGGAGCTGAGAGCTCAGGTCTCCAGGAGGCCAGGTGCCCAGCAGTGCCCAGACCCCCACCCTTCCAGAAGATAACGAGGCCCCACCACCCAAACAGCGTTGGTGGGAGGAAGCTGTGATTTGAGACACGGACTTCTGTCTTTCTTCTCTAGCCCCACCTCCCATCCCCATCTCCCACCCTCCCTTCCACATGCCCTGCTCCAGCCGCACCCTGCTCCCCACCCTTTCCACCTGGGTCCTCAGTGCCACCCACCTTGTAGTCATCGCTGGTGGCCACGTCTGCAGACCCAAATATGTTGTAGTTGGCTCAGTTGCCATCCTCCTCTGGGTGGTCAGCCCTGTTGCCCTGCTGACTGGACCAGCGATCGCCCACCGTCCATTTCCCACGCACGTTGTTCTCATGGATGCTGGCCACCAGGGTCCAGTTGCCGCCCCCAGAGGTCATGTCACAGAAGGTCTGGTAGACGACACCATTCTCAGTGTGGAGGTGATACAGGCCATCTGCAGAGAGAACCAACCCGGAGACCCCCTTTCTGAGACCACAGGGTCCATTTCAGGCCTCACAATCAGAAAGACTCTGGGAAGTCAGAAATGTATCCTGAAGGCTCTCACACATACCTGCTTATTAGAAGAGAATTCTCTATGGGTCATCTAAGAGCAGAAACACTGACTGCCTTTGTTCAAAGCTATCTTTTCAAAGACTTTGTTGAGCAAATATCCAAGAATACAGAGATGATATCTCCCTCTGGATACAGCCTCCTTCTGACCACTCAAGGCCTGATAATAGCACCCAACCACAGCTCAAGTCTACATCAGGATGTGGCCTCTGCAACTCAGAACAAAGGAGAGGCATGATCACTGCCCGTTTTATGAGATTCGGATTCCCTAAGAGTAGAGTTCCTTTCCTGGACCTAGCCCTAAAGGAGAATAAACTCTCTGATATGAATTTTGTAGTTTCTTTACCAACCCTATCAGTCAGTCTCCTTGGAAAATCCACTACATGTACCAATGTCTCCTGTAACATTATCCAAACCCTCAAAATGTCCATTGGAAATCTACTTGGCTGGACGCTGGAGTCAAATCAGACAGCAGTGGTGGGCATAGCCCTCCTGATCTCCATAACTGGGATCTGCTTAGCTAAGAAGTAACTGAAAGGAGAGGGTACTGAGTTGGTTTATGACTCACATCTGCCTCACTACAACTTTCTTTGATTTCCTTGCAGCTACAGGAAGGAAAGACAGATAAGGAGCACATTTTTTGTCCTCCCAGAACTTCTCAACAGAGGGATCATTGCTAGAGGATGGGAGAATAATTCCCAGTAATATTCAGAGGCTACTCACACCAGCTTTCCAGGCCATCAGCTCCCAGCGCCTTCCTACTTTACCATTTTATCACTGGACTGTGAGGCCCCAGAGGTCAGGATTTTCACAGCTAAGAATACCTGACCACAATCTACTACAGGCTTAACACTTGCATTCTTTTGCTCAACTGTTTAAAAATGAAAACTATCATAGTGCCTACTACAAGGAAGGGAACTGGAAGGATGAAGACTAGAGTAGGCTGTTCCCTGGACACAGCCCTGAATACCATCTCCTTCTGGGAACCCCAAGGCCAAGGCCATAGGAGCAGGAGCTGCTGGAAGGAAACACAGTCTTCACCACGATGGTTTCCCTGAGCCCCCTCAGCCACACAGAGGCACAGATGGAGCCCCGGGACAGGGCTTAGCTTCAGCCCGAACATCCAGAGAGACCAGCAATCAACACTAGCCCACAGCTCATGGAGGCTGCAGAGTGCGGCTTCTCTGCATCTCCAGACTCCCTTGTGGTCCAGGGCTTCAGCATCCAGCCCAGCTCCACTCCCGCTGCTCCACTGCGCACCTGGGTGAGCTCATGAAACTGCTGCTCCTGAGTGACCTACCTGCACCTCGCCCTCTGGCGGCCAGAGAGAGAAACAGCAGGAGGCAGAATCTGGCTCCTGGCCCCTAAGAAGAAAACGATGCACAACATCATTGGCCTATCCATCAATTTTCATCTTCCCATCCTTGCTGCCTGAATTTTCTGAGTAAGGAAACCTCAAATGGGAAGTGATGGCCTCCTGGGCATTCTCAAGCCTACTGGAATACACCCAACCTCATCCAACCCTCAAATCCTTAAGGGACCACAGGCTCCTTTCTCTGAAACTCCCCATCCCTGAGACCAAGACCAGACTGAGCTGGCATTGTGGCTGTCCACACACTCGGATCTTATCTCAGACTCGGTACAGAGAGCTTCCTCCTTCCTTCCTGACAGATCCCAGGAACCGCAAGTTCCCAGCCAGCTGGAGTCTCAGAGCTGCTGCCTCTGCAGAGACTCCTGACGTGAGTGAAGTGCTGAGCCTTTATGGGGAGAGCAAAGCGTGTGGGCCCTGCCCATCCCGGGCCACTTTTTGCTGCGGGCCCCTCCCTCAGGCGTTCTTCCCTTGAAGGTTCCTGAGGCTCGGCCCAGCAATGAGAAGGATCGTGTAACTGTCTGGAGGGGCAGGAGGCAGCACTCGTGGTCACACGGTGACACTCGCCATGAGGGGGATGAGCCCTGCAGGGTCAGAGCGCACACAGTGCTCCCGTCCGTGACAGGCTCTCCGGATACGCGGGACCTCGCGGTTCTTCCCTGCAGCCTGTCCTGCTCCCGCCTCAGTCAATGCCCCAGGGCCTCACACACCTCCGTCAGGTCGTCATCCGTCCAGTCTCTCCCGAAACTTCTCCACGAAGCCTGCCCTGACACCCCCACCCCAGGCAAGGCTGACGGATGCTTCACTGTCCTACTACGGGACTTTCTCCAGCCCCTAACTGTGGCCTGTCACACTGCCATGTATTTCTTTTATTTACTTTTGGGTTAGAAATAATTGAAAATTTACAGAACACTGCCAAAATAACAATATTACTTTAAAAAATCCATATAGTTTCTACCTAAATTCGTCTTTGTCTTGAAAAATAAATATTCACAGGAAATGTTTACAGGCTGGAGGAGGATTAGTAAGAATGTGAATTATATTTTTTCATATTTCATCCCGTTTGCTTTATCATATATTCCCTCTCTCTAAATGCACACACAAACTCACAAACTCACTGTGCTTTTTTCTAGATGCTCCTGCGAGTCCTCCCATAGCAGCACCACCGCAACCCGCCTCACCTGTGCCGCCATGATCTGAGGTCTGGGGAAGGTGGCTGGCCTGGTCTCTGCAGCTCCACACCTCATATCTCCAGTACATTCATTCCGTACCAGAAACAATTTTGAGAAAGTATTCTGTTGAGACAGAGCCTTCCTTGCTCCTGGAGGAGGAGCCATCCCACACACACACACACCTGTGCCCCAGGGCAGGAGGCCCAGTCAGCTGCCCGAGCCACAGAGAGCCCGCTCCCAACACTGCAGTGTTCCTATGTTTCAAAGGTCATACGTCCTCATTCACTCACCCAGCTCTTCAGCACCTTCTACTCTCCCAGTGCCAGGGCCAGACCACAGGGGTTTCCTGCTGCAGGAATGGGGGCTGGGAACAGCAGAGGGATGGTAGTCTGGGGATGGGGTTACCATTCTCTACTTTGTGGAAAGGCCCACTCAGATGCACTGGGATTCTTCACTCTGCCTCACCCCACCTTTTTAGGGCAAATAACACAGCAGAACCAGGTGGGTATTTTAGTGTATATGTATAAGAAGAATTCAAATTTGCAAAAGAAAGAGAGAAAGGCGGGCAGAGTGATCATATATCACAGAGTTCCTGAGGCTTTTCTTCATTACTTTTTTTCCTGGTCCTTATCTTTCTGAATTGGCATATAACAACTCATATGTTGGCACTTTCCTCTTTGCCTCAAATTTCCATGTGTGGAGGACACAGGCTAAGATAAAAAGCATCAGAAGTGGTCCTGGAAACAGGTTGTCAGGAGGGGCTTTAGAGTCACATTTCTCATTTGCCTGAAAGGAAGAATGACCCACGGCTGCTGGTCAGTGGGATGATGAGAACACCTGGCACTTGCTCTCTCCACTTTTCCTTTCCCGTTTTGTGCCCTTGTGCCCTGTAGATCAATTTCTCTCATCTCTGAACTTTCTGTGGACCAGAAGTTAGGAATCAGGGAGAGAAGCTAGGAAGGAAACTGTAGAAGCAGCAAGGAACTTTAGCGCACTGGCTGTGAAGAGGAGCTGGGGAAAGCGAGGGAGATGCTAGGAGCTGGGGATTGCAGCCAATAGATCTTCCAGTACCAGACAGCCTCAACTGGGGAGACGTGGAAGAGTTTGTGGCTGGACTATGTGTGGGAACATGCTGGAAATGTTTACAGGGTGGAGGAACGCTCAGTTCAGTTCAGTCGCTCAGTCGTGTCCAACTCTTTTCGACCTCACGGACACACCAGGCCTCCCTGTCCATCACCATCTCCCGGAGTTTACTCAAACTCATGTGCATTGAGTCAGTGATGCCATCCAACCGTCTCATCCTCTGTCGTCCCCTTCTCCTCCACCTTCAGTCTTTCCTAGCATCAAGGTCTTTTTCAGTGAGTCAGTTCTTCACATCAGGTGGCCAAAGTATTGGAGTTTCAGCTTCAACATCAGTCCTTCCAATGAATATTCAGGATTGATTTCCTTTAGGATAGACTGATTGGATCTCCTTGCTGTCCAAGGGACTCTCAAAAGTCTTTTCAACACCATAGATCAAAAGTATCAATTCTTCAGCACTCAGCTTTTTTTATAGTCCACCTCTCACATCCATACATGACTAACGAAAAACCATAGCTATGACTAGATGGACCTTTGTCAGCAAAGTGATGTCTCTGCTTTTTAATATGCTGTCTAGGTTTTTCATAACTTTTCTTCTGAAGAGCAAGCATCTTTTAATTTCATGGCTGCAGTCACCATCTGCAGTGATTTTGGAGTCTCAAAAATAAAGTCCCTCACTGTTTCCATTGTTTCTCCATCTATCTGCCGTGAAGTGATGGGACCAGATGCCATGATTTTGGTTTTCTGAATGTTGAGTTTTAAGCCAACTTTTTCACTCTCTTTCACTTTCATCAAGAGGCTCTTCAGTTCTTTGCTTTCTGCCCTAAGTGTGGTGTTATCTGAATATCTGAGTTTATTAATATTTCCCTGGCAATCTTGATTCTAGCTTGTGCTTCATCCAGTCCAGCATTTCTCATGGCATACTCTTCATATAAGTTAAATAAGCAGGATGACAATATACAGCCTTGATGGACTCCTTTCCTTATTTGGAACCAGTCTGTTGTTCTATATCCACTTCTAACTGTTGCTTCCTGACCTGCATACAGATTTCTCAGGAAGCAGGTCAGGTGGTCTGGTATTCCCATCCCTTGAAGAATTTTCCACAGTTTGTTGTGATCCTCACAGACAAAAGTTAGTAAGAATGTAAAAGAGTAAATAAATATTCGATTATGAGAGAGCATTGTTTTTTGTGAATTTAGATATATCACCAATCACCAGTCCATAATAGCATAATTCAAAATGTACTTTAGGAAAAAAAAATTGTCAGTCTGTGTCTGTGTGGAGAGAGAATAGTGTGACGTAAAGCTGTCCCATTCCAAACTTGCATCCAGTCCAGCTTCTCCCTGTGAACTATTTAGGATTTATGGTTTTTAAAAAAATACTTTATTGTAAAAAATTAATACAGATACAGAAAAAGATTGAAAGCATAAATAGACAGTTTAATGAATTATGGAAGTAAATACCTATAGGTTCACCATCCTGTTTAAGTAACAACAGTGTCTTTCCCACACAACTGCCGAAGATGGCAGAGAGGCAGGTCCTGGTGTTTGATAGCTGAGGCCATCTCCTGGCCTACCTGGCAGCCATCCTGGCCAAGAAGGTGCTCCTAGGCCAGAAGGTGGTATTCCTGCACTGCTGGGGAATCAGTATTTCCTGGCAGTTTCTACAGAAACAAATTGAAGTGTCTGGCCTTCCTCAGAAAGTAAATGAACATCAACCCCTCCCAAATCCAAACCCCCAACTGCATCTTCTGGCTAACAGTGGGAGACATGGTACCCCCAAGACCAGGCAAGGCCAGGCCACTCTGGACCACCTCAAGGTACTTGATGGGATCCCACCACCCTATGACATGAAAAACTGGGCAATGATCCCTGCCATCCTCAAGGTGATGTCTTGACATCTATGTGCATCTGACACCTATGTGCAAGTTTTCCTGCCTAGGGTACCTGGCTCATGAAGCTGATTGGAAGTACGAGGCAGTAGCAGCCAACCTGGAGGAGAAGAGAAAGAAGAGCAACATCCATTAGTGGGGAGCGGGAGGGGGAAGCAGCTCAGGAGGCTACAGAAGCAAAATGAAAACAAATAGAGAAGAAACTGACAAATTCACAGAGGCCCTCAAGACCCAGGGATTTCTAGCCTGAGACCCATAAAACTGACTGCTGAGTTTTCAAGAGAAAAGAAACAGAAGTTTGCCAGGGCTCCAAACATATTCCTTCCAGCTGACAAATCTCTTCTGAGCCATATCCTTCAAGACAATTTGCAGATAATAAAACCCACAACAGATGGAAGAAAGTAATTGGGGGCTGACCAGAAGCAGGTGGGCTCCAGATCAGTTGGAGAAGGTTGATGATGTTAAGTCCCAATTACCCCACCAACAACCAATCAGAAGAGTGTCCACCTGTTGATCTAGCATACAGCAACCCTCTTACCCATCCCGCCTTTAAACATTTTTCCCTGAAAGCCAGTTGGGAGTTCAGGATCCAGGATTTGATCATTAGCTACACAAACTCCTTGCTTAGAGTCTTCAGTAAATGCTGCACTTTCCTTCACCACAACCCTGCATCAGTAGACTGGCTTTACACATCTAGCAGATTCTAGCTGGGATTTGTAGCAACCTGACATAAAGAGAAAGAAATAAGGCAAGAGGTAAAAAAAAAGGAGTAAGAAAGAAGGGATAAAGGAGAAGGACGGAATCTGGAATGAGCTAGTAAGGGGGAAAGACTTATTAGGGAGGTGAAAAAAAGAGAAGATACTGGAAAAAAGCAAATACAGCTGACCCATGAGCAAAGCTGGTTTGAACTGTGCTCATCCACTTATATGTTGGATTTTTTCAATATTAAATCACAGAATACTACACAATTCATGAAGATCCCCTGGAGAAGGGATAGGCTACCCACTCCAGTATTCTTGCATGAGAAATTCCCATGGACAGAGGTGCTTAACGGGCTACAGTCCATGGGGTCAGAAAGAGTCAGACATGACTGAGATACTAAGCACAGCACAGCACAAAATTCATGACTTGTTGAGTCTGCAGATGTGGAACACAGACCCAGAGGAGCTGCAGATATGAAGAAACGATGGGTACAAATGATCAACCATAAGTTATATGTGGATTTTAGACTGTTTGGAAGATTGGTGACCACAATCCACATATTGTTCTAGGGTCAACTGTACATTAACCGTCGTTGACCAACTACCATACAAATCAGGTTTAGCCAAGAACAACCACAGGGCTTTCACTTCACCTTCCCACCAGGATAGCTGCTGCTCAACTCAGAGCAAACCCTGTGGCCTCAGCTGTGGCTGCAGAACTCACCTGAGGAGACACCGGACCACCTCTTCTCACAGTCAGACCTATACGCAGAACTCTGTGTGAGCAGTGTGCATTCATCTACATATGCGGACCTTCGCAAATCTGCCAGAGATATTCTCAATAAAGGACTTGGTTTGGTGTTGTCACAATGTGAAAATAAAATGACACACTGACAAGGCATGCTCGGCACCCGAATCATCTAATACACAGGTCATGTTCCTGGCAGCTTGCAGACCAAATACATACATTGATCTGTATGATCAATCACAGAACAGTGCGGCACTGACAACACTCTGGGAACAGAATTAAATTACAAATGAGAACCAGATCTGCCAAACTTTGAATCTGAGTCTGGTACACCTTCTCACACTAACATGGTAAAGAAAAATGGTAAAATCAAGTCTTCCCACAAGAGAGTATGTTTGTGATGTTGACTAGGATTTTGATGAACCTGCAATCCATGATTCAACCGTCTTTGACTGTGAGGTCTGGCTTTTGGATTCCAGCCCATGACCTGGGACAGTGCCAGATCCAAGCTGACAAGGGATAACTTTACAATGCATTACAGACGGGACATCCAGCTATAAGCTCTGGTGTGATTCTGTGGACAGAATTTGGAGGATCAATTTATCAGAAAGAAATTTATCTTGACACTTGGGTGACTCTTGCTTGGGCACTAGGTGCCAAGTGGACTTATTTGAACATTGGAGATAATATCAATCAGAAACCACAGCTTCTGTTTCTGCAAAACCAACAATTCTAGTTCAGTGGGAATAGGCTACTTTCAGACTCTGCCTCAGAGATCTTCAGTCATGTCAATAAAGTTAGAATCTGCCTTAAAATGAGAGGGTTGAAACTTTCAAGCCCACTCACACTGACTCTCCTGAAGAGAAGAAGGTTGGAAGGTTGAATCCATTTCCCTAGTTGTTTTGGTCCTTTAATGGACTGGAACCTGGTGATCTGGAGTTGAAAAATATGAAAGTAAAGGAAAAAGAGGCTGATATTCCTTGGTTTACGCAGAAAGCCAATAAAGCCCCTGACATGGGACTTGCTCTGTTCATGGAGGCCTCAGGTGCCCTCTTGATGGAGTGAAGACACAGAGTGCCTTCTAGAAAGGCTCTTAGAAGCCTGGGCAGGAAAGTGAACTCTGAGGGCCTCTGTGTTCCAAGGGATCAGCCTGAAAAAGAGAGGGAGAGAGAGAGAGAAAGAAAGAAAGACACCGGGACCAGAGCTCTGATGGAGCAAAGGTGTTTTAAATAACATGGACAGAATGATCTCTCTTCGTCTCCAAGGCAAAAAATTCAATATCACAGTTATCCAAGTCTATGCCCCAACCAATAACACTGAAGAAGCTGAGGTTGAATGGTTTTATGATGACCTACAAGACCTTTTAGAACTAACACCCAAATAAGATGTCCTTTTCATTATAGGGGACTGGAATGCCAAAGTACGAAGTCAAGAAACACCTGGAGTAACAGGCAAATTTGGCCTTGGAATGCAGAATGAAGCAGGGCAAAGACTAATAGAGTTTTGCCAAGAAAATGCACTGGTCATAGCAAACACCCCCTTCCAACAACACAAGAGAAGACTCTACACAAGGACATCACCAGATGGTCAACATCGAAATCAGATTGATTATATTGTTTGCAGCCAAAGATGGAGAAGCTCTATACAGTCAACAAAAACATGACCAGGAGCTGACTGTGGCTCAGATCATGAACTCCTTATTACCAAATTCAGACTCAAATTGAAGAAAGTAGGGAAAACCGCTAGACCATTCAGGTATGACCTAAATCAAATCCCTTATGATTATACAGTGGAAGTGAGAAATAGATTTAAGGGCCTAGATCTGATAGATAGAGTGCCTGATGAACTATGGATTGAGGTTCGTGACACTGTACAGGAGACAGGGATCAAGACCATCCCTGTGGGAAAGAAACGCAAAAAAGTAAAATGGCTCTCTGGGGAGGCCTTACAAATAGCTGTGAAAAGAAGAGAAGTGAAAAGCAAAGGAGAAAAGGAAAGATAAAAGCATCTGAATGCAGAGTACCAAAGAATAGCAAGAAGAGATAAGAAAGCCTTCTTCTAGAAGACTCTTGAGAGTCCCTTGGACTGCAAGGAGATCCAACCAGTCCATTCTGAAGGAGATCAGCCCTAGGATTTCTTTGGAAGGAATGATGCTAAAGCTGAAACTCCAGTAGTTTGGCCACCTCATGGGAAGAGTTGACTCATTGGAAAAGACTCTGATGCTGGGAGGGATTGGGGGCAGGAGGAGAAGGGGACAACTGAGGTTGAGATGGCTGGATGGCATCACTGACTCGATGAACGTGAGTTTGAGTGGACTCCGGGAGATGGTGATGGACAGGGAGGCCTCGCGTGCTGCAATTCATGGGGTCACAAAGAGTCAGACACGACTGAGCGACTGAACTGAACTGATATACCAAAGAAATGGAATCAAGTAATTACCTTCCCAAAAAAAAGAGCACCAGGCTCAGATGGGCTCACTGGTGAATTTGAACAAATATTTAAGGAAAAATGATTGCAGATTTTTTCCAGACAATAGAAGCAGAGGGAAGGGAATACTTCCTAACTCATTCTATGCAACCAGCATTAACCTAACGCCAAAGCCAGACAAAGAAATGAAAAGAAAACTGTAGACCAGTCTTTCATGAAAATAGATATAAAAATCCTTAATTTAGCAAATCATATCCACCATTGTATAAAATCTACATGCAAGCAAAACAAAGAAACAAATTTTAAGCAAACTAGAAATAGATGGAAACATCCTCAACTTGAGAAAGAACATCTATAAAAAACCTAGAGCTAGTATCATAGTTAATGGTGAGAAAATAGATGTTTCCTGCTAAGTTCAAAAACAAGACACTGATGCCTACTCTCACCAGTTTTATTCAGTATAGTACTGGAAATTCTGGATAAAGCAATGAGGCAAGAAAAGGAAATAAAAATGTAGATAGATTAAGAAGAAAGAAGTAAAATTGTCTTTGTTCATAGGTGGTATGATTGTCTATGCAGAAAATTCCAGAGAATGGACAAAAGAAAATCTCCAAGAACTATTACACAAATACAACAAGGTTGTAGGATATAAAATTACTATACAAAAACATCAATTGCTTTCCTATATACCAGATGAACATTTGGGATTTGAAGATAAAAACACTATACATTTATACTAATGTGAGAGAAGAGAGATGTGGATAGAGGGGAGGAAGAATGTATAAGATATACATAAAGAAAACAATAAAACTCTGCTGAAATAAATTAATAAAGATCTAAATAAATGGAGAAATATTTTATGTACATGGTCAGGAAGACTCAATATTGTCAAGATGTCAGTTCTACCAAAACTGATCTGAGGTTTAATGCAATCTTAATAAAAATGAAAATGGATAACCAACAAGAACCTAGTGTACAGTACATGCAACTCTGCTCAGTGGTATGTGGCAGCCTGGATGGGAGGGGAGTTTGAGGGAGAATGGAGACACGTATACCTCTGTTCACCTGAAACTACCATAACATTGTTAATCTGCTCTACCCCAATACAAAATAAAAAGTTGAAAAAATCCCAGCAAGTTATTTTGTGGATATCAACAGATTCTAAGATAAATATAGACAGGAAAGACTCAGAACAGCCAGTGCAATATTGAAGGTAAAGAACAAAACTGGAAGACTTAACTACTTGACTTTAAGACTTAGTACGAAGCTACAGTAATCAAGATAGTGAGATATTGGTGAGAAAAAATAAACAAATACATCAATAGAACAGAATACAGTGCCCAGAAATAGACCAACACCAATATATTCAGCTTATCTTTGACAAAGGGACAAAAGCAATTTAATGGAGAAAGAATAGTATTTTCAAAAAATGATTCTGGAGCAACTGGGCATCCATATACAAAAACATTAATCTAGACATAAAAGTTACATCTTTCACAAAAACATTAGTTCAAAACAGATCATGGACCAGAATGTAAACTGCAAAACTATTAGACATCTAGAGGCTAACAGAAGAGAGAATCCAGATAAACTTGGGTTTGGTAATGACTTTTCTTTTTTAAGGTAAAACACAGAAATCACATTCCATGAAAGAAAAAGAAAAAGGCAAGTTGAACTTCATTAAAATTAAGATGTTCTGCTCTGTGAAATACATGGTTAAGAAAATAAAAGATAGACCACAGAATGAGAGAAATTTAAAAAACACATCTGATAAGGGACTGGTATCCAAAATATACAGACAGCTCTTAAAACTTAATAATAAGACAACATTTCAGTTAAAAAAAAATGGGCAAAGATGTAAAGAGACACCTCACCAAAGAAAAGATGCAAATGGCAAATAAGCATAGACAAAGATGCTTAACATCACATTTCACTACGGAACTGCAAATTAAAATGAGATACTACTGCACACCTATCAGAATGGCTAAAATACAAAAACACTGACAACACCAAATACCGGGAAAGATGTGGAGCAACAGGAACTCTCGTTCATTCTTGGGGGATGCAAAATGGCACAGCCACTTCAGAAGTTAGTTTGGCAGCTTCTTATAGAGCTAAAAATACTGTTACCATATGATTGCACTACTTGGAATTTACTCAAGTGAGTTGAAAATTTATGTCCACACAAATGTTTATACAGCTTTATTCATAATTGTCAAAACTTGGAAGTAACCAAGATGTCCTTCAATATGTGAATGAATAAACAAATGGTGGCACGCAGCACAGTGTTATTCAGCAATAAAAAGAGATGCGCTATCAAGCCGCACAAAGACGTGCAGGAACTTTAGGCAGGCGTCCCTGGTCACTCAGACAGTAAAGAATCTGCCTGCAATAAAGGAGACACAGTTTGGTCCCTGGGTCAGGGAGATCCCCTGGAGGAGGGCATGGCAACTCACAACTTTATGTACATACTGCTAAATGAAAGAGGTCAGTCTGCAAAAGTTATGTGCTACGTGATTCCAGCTATATGACATTCTGGAAAAGGCAAAACTATGGAGACAGTTAAAAGGAAGGAAGGGAGAAGGAATAGGTGAAGCACAGGAAATTTTTTTTACAGTGAAACTATTCTGTGTGATGCTGAAATGGGGGCAACATGTCAGTATACATAGTCAGAAACTTGAATATACAACACAAGTGGGAACCCTAATACATACTATGGACTTTAGTTAATAATAATGTATCAATATGGATCATGATTCCAGCTATATGACATTCTGGAAAAGGCAAAACTATGGAGACAGTTAAAAGGAAGGAAGGGAGAAGGAATAGGTGAAGCACAGGAAATTTTTTTTACAGTGAAACTATTCTGTGTGATGCTGAAATGGGGGCAACATGTCAGTATACATAGTCAGAAACTTGAATATACAACACAAGTGGGAACCCTAATACATACTATGGACTTTAGTTAATAATAATGTATCAATATGGACTCAGAAACTGTAACACATGTACTGCACTAATGCATTATGTTACTAATAGGGGAAATTCTGCGGGTGGGATTGGGAGTGAGATGGCCAATGTACTTTCTGCTCAATTTGTATATACTTTCCACTTAATTTTTCTAAAAACTTAAAACTTCTCTATCAAATTAATTTTTAAAGGTAGAGTATAAAATAATAAATAAAAAATAAAGGATATGAAAGGTAGATGATTTTATAGGGCATTCTTTTTAAATTTTGGGGACAGCTAACATTTAAATTATCCAAGTAGTGCTAGAATTTGGGGAAAAAAGGCTTATCTTCCTAATTCTTCTGAAAAATTACCAAAATCGAATAAAAATGATACTGGACAACTATAGTCCAGTCAAGGCTATGGTTTTTCCTGTGGTCATGTATGGATGTGAGAGTTGGACTGTGAAGAAGGCTGAGCACCAAAGAATTGATGCTTTTGAACTGTGGTGTTGGAGAAGACTCTTGAGAGTCCCTTGGACTGCAAAGAGATCCAACCAGTCCATTCTGAAGGAGATCAGCCTTGGGGTTTCTTTGAAAGGAATGATGCTAAAGCTGAAACTCCATTACTTTGGCCACCTCATGCGAAGAGTTGACTAATTGGAAAAGACTCTGATGCTGGGAAGGATTAGGGGCAGGAGGAGAAGGGGATGACAGAGGATGAGATGGCTGGATGGCATCACGGACTCGATGAACATGAGTCTGAGTGAACTCCGGGAGATGGTGATGGACAGGGAGGCTTGGCGTGCTGCAATTCATGGGGTCGCGAAGAATCGGACACGACTGAGCAACTGAACTGAACTGAACTGTGTATATATACTGTCTTACAAATTTGTTATTCTTAGCAAAGATAAAGATTAAAGTTCCAGACTTACAAAACATAGGCAATCCATATTAAAGAGAGAGATGTGTAAACAATCACTTTTACCATAAAGTTCACAAGGAGGAAGAGAATACTTATCACTGTTTAGATAAACTAATGAAGGAAATGCCTGCATTCTTCAGCCCCTGGGAGAGGCTTGTCTCTCCTCTTAATTCCTGAGTATTCAGGAATTAATAAGGAGCAGAGAATTCCTGACAGATCCAAAACAGCACACAGAAAGCCTCTTGTCAATGCTTCCTGACACCTAGTCAATGATTTAATCAAACTTGTCCTTGTAAAACCCCAAAAAGATATGGTGTAGAGAGCTTCATGGTTGGTGAATATGTGGAGATTGGGAAGAAATGCTTCAGGGCAAGGAAGCTCTGGGCCCTCCACCTGTACTGGCTCCAGCTGTCTCTTCCATCTGGCTGTTCCTGGGTTATATACCCTTTTCTAATAAACTCATCATCTAATAGATAAAATGTTTCGTTGAGTTTTATGAGCCACTCTAGCAATTTAATTTAACCCAAGGAGGGATTCACTGGAACCTCCAATCTACAGCCAGTCAGTCAAAGCACAGGTGACAATCAGGACTTGCAGCCAGTGTCTGGAGTAGGAGATCCAAGGGACAGACTTGTAGGACTGAGCCCTTCACATGGGGATCTGACACTGTCTCCTGGTGGACTGGGTCAAAATGGAGTTGAGTTCTAGGACATCCCACCAGGTGTCAGTGAATTCCTTGGTATTGTGAGAACCCTCCCAAAAACAGAGATGTTGCAACTAGTACCGAATCATTTTAGAGACACTGTCCCAACTATCACAATTGGAGGAATAAAGGAAATGGACAGCTGTGACCTCAATTTCTCTTTTTTCCTACTGAAACTAAATAATAATCAGCTTTTCCTGTTTAAGAGACTTATGCAGAGTGCTTGATTTGACTAACCAATAATAGAATGGTAGGAAAATTAAGAATGATTTTTCCCTGCTTCTCAGTCTCCCATAGGGGTTCCCTAAAAAGAGAAGCAGATGTGTGTCTGGGATAGCTGAGTCTAGAAGTTCCAAACTCCGAAAGTCTAACATGGAAATCACCAGCTTACAAGGTGGTGTAAAACATCACTCCAGGTTTCAATTTGTAAAAGGAATTAAAAGAAACCGAGAGTCACAAAGTGCACAAAGTGATGTAATTTATTCCCTTCCCCTCCTCGTTAGCATTCCATTTTTCCATTTCTGAGGGTCTGGGCTTAGGGCTGGGCTCCACATCTCACAGCACACAGCTCTCAGCGGTAGAACAGGAGCACAGCTGCCTCAGTGATCTCCCGGCTGGAGCTGTAACCCTGGTGAGCTCCGTATCCGTTCCAGTCAAAGGAGGAGAAGTCCCCACACTGCAGGGGATTGCCCTCTGGGAAGAATCCTCCTCCACCGATGCAGTGCTGGGGGGCAGAGAGAAGACACGGTGAGGGGTTGGCTGTGGACACACCTGGAAACTCTTAATGGTCAAATCCCCTGTAAATGTGGTCTTCTTCCTACTTGCCTTGACCCCTCCCCTGAAAAAACCTTTCCCTCCAGTGGACTCTGAAATCATTCTTTCCTGAATTCCTTTCTACTTTCCTTCATGCTTATTCTCAGACCCCCTCAACCATGCTTTTTCCTCAATGGATCCCCTAAAGGCTATTTATTCCTCACAATTCTGTCCACATCTCACTCTCCTGATGATGGTCTATCTTCTCCCATGACTTGCTAGAACCAGCATAATCATCTATTGCCAAGATATACTCCTAAATCTGAATGACCAGCGAGGTATTTTCTGGGCTTGAAACCCCATATCCAGCTGCCCTATGAATGTCTCCACCTACATATCACTAGATCTAAAACTCCACTTAAGCAAAACAAAACGAATTCTCTCTCTTGCTGCCGTTGAGTCTATTTCTCTTCTTGTCACCCATCTTAACTGATAGCACTCAATCACCCAAAACAAAACCCTGAAGTCTGTTGCGGCTTTCACTTCCTATCCCCCACGTTCACTTAATCATCAAGAACTGCTGATTTCACTGTCTAGGCATCCATGCTTGCTCTTTTAAATTTATCAAGGCCACCCTGGCTCAGGTCCTCACTATTTCACATCTATGCCTTCACACCTGCCTCATGGTCTCACTGACTCTTATTTCCCTGCTCTTGAATGATCAGGTCACTAATCTGTTCAAACTCCTCTGATGTGTCCCATAACATCAGATTATGGGTGTCCCATCACCTATAACATAAACTCTGTGTCTGAACATAATTTAAAAGCCCCTCCTTGCCCTACTTCTTGCAAGTATTTCCAGCATCAGCTCTTGATTCTACACCATGTGCATACCATGATGCAATTTACACAACAGCTCACTGCCCCCTCAACACACCATGGTCTATTAAATCCCAGTGATTCTGAACATGTCAGTCACTCATGCTCAAGGACACTACTCTGCCCCTTGCTGCCTATTGAATTTCACACACATCTTTCGACGTTCAGCAAAGATGTCACCTTCCTTCAGAATCAACTGTGTGCCATTAGTACAGGTAAGCAGCTCCTGTATTGTGTTCCCAGAGCCCCTTGTTTGTGTTACTATCACAGGCGATACCACATGAGCCTGCAACCGTGCATTTATATCTCTCTCCCACTCAGTCTGAGTTCCTTAAGATGACTCTGTCAGCTTTGCAGCTCTAATAGCTGCACTTTGTAGGTTCCCTAGCATGTATTTATAAAGAATCAGTGCTTGCAACGGTACATGCAAATAAGCATTAATGAGCAAGAGAAAGCTCCTTGGAAGCCAGTGTAGGGGGAACACATCTCACTCTACTCCCAGAGCCCACATCTGCATCATCCTCCAAATCATAACCTAGGGACCCTTCCATGAAGACACAGCTATCACACCTCAACTGAGAAATGGACAACTGGTAACTGAACGGGGAAGTGAAGATGTCCTTGACTTCAGGGTCACGTTTCTCAGACTGACAGGTGTGGAAGGAAAAGGTACTGAATGAATATTCTTGTTCTTAGAGCTCTGATTCTCTCTTCCTCCTGCCCCCCAGCCATAAATGTCCTTCAGAGGCAGTCTCCACTAACCACAACTACGGTGCTCTCTTCTCAATACTGGGAAAAAATAAAAACATAAAGTTTCTACATTGAATGTAGGATGTCATCATGATCTCAACATAGGAAAATACTTCTTAAACACAGCATCAAAGTACTACTCATACATAAGAATGCAGATAAATTGGACTTCAATACAGGAAATTATATCCATTAGACAAAGTACAAACTTTCAG